>JANHGB010063483.1:0-17426 GCA_026283785.1 Coracopsis vasa | reverse complement strand
CTTTTGGTTATGGGAAAAAGTGTGTTGTGTTACAGACAAGCACGCATGGACTCATGAAACTGCATTTGCTACCCAACCAAGGCAAGGAGCCCTGCTGAATTCAGGAAGAAGTCCTGGAGAGGTGCTGCCTCCTTCCAAGATGTCGGGGTAGTATTTAATTTCCTTTTCATCTTTTTCTAGTCTTTTGTTTTGTTTTGTAAAGTACTTGTTTTGTAAGTTAGGATCCTGGGATGCCTGCCATATTGGCTGATGTTTCAATTTGAATTACACGTGGGACTTGTATGACTGTCTTTGTCTTCTGGGTTGGGATATGTACATCTTTATTGGTTTTTATAACAGTTGTCTCTTGTACATAATGAAGTGATAAGAGAAACAGTATGTACAGCCTTGAGTCTGGAGCTTGACACTATATGTCTACTAACAGAGCACCAATGGCATACTATAATACAAAATCCCTAGTACTGATACTGACATGAAGCTCACACCATCCCTCCCAGTAGCAAAATCCATTAGTGGAGCTGTGACTCTGGTTATGTGTTGTATTAAAAGCTGAAAGCTCTTTATTCAGTGAAGAGGTGGAGCAGTTTCATTTCCCATCCTATTTGGCTGAGGACAAGGATTGAATGATGCTTCACAAGCAGCAATTTCACAGGTTCTCTAGATGAAGAGTCTTGCTTTTGTTATCTTTAATTGTGACTAACAATTCTGTGCTCTGTTTATGAGGTACAGCAATTACTTGCCGGTGATTTTGTTTATTTTCTATTCATTGTGCTTGGCACTGACTAGGTGAAAATGAGAATGTATTGTTATGATGCTTGTAGACATTCCTAAATTCAAATCAAGAGAGAAGAATCTATTGAAGATGATCAGAGACCTATCATTTTTTCAAGTCCTAGGGATGAAAGGGTTGACACCAACTCTGATGGAGTCCTGTTAAATCAGGTTTCAAGCACGCTCTGCTCTTCCAGTCCTACTCCTCCCCTGAGTGAAGTTTGCATCCATATTGCTATTACAAGCGAATATGTGTGGAGGGAGATATTACATGATAAGAATGGGATGTGTACAACGACTTCACAGAGTTGCCATTCTGGCACTGTTAGCTTGAACCTATTCATGCTTTTCAGCTCCTGTTCAAAGACAAAGACTTCATAGCTATTACCACTCTTCACTGACTGTGCTGTAATATAAGCTTTATTTTAGCCTTTCTTTCTATTCACTTGATTCCAAAGTTGTTTTTTTCCCTCTATACAAACTAGTCAGATTATTTTCTGTGAGTATTCCAGTTCAGTGGCATATTCCAAAAGGCTATCTTCCTGAAGGATAGGTATGCAAGAAGAAAACATCACAATCATAGAAACAGAGTTATGACAGAAGAAGAAGAACATATGAAAGATGTCTGATATATAAGCAACAATACTTCATATTCAAGTATTATTTTCTTCTGTTTCTGAATATGCTATTTTCTCTTATTTCAGTAAATTCACCTATTCACTGCTGGGCTTTTTGTGTTTATATGTATATAGATGTATATATGTATGTATTGTGTGTGTGTCAGTATATATATACATGGGGGTATATAGAAAGATATATGCTACAGTTTGCTTTAAGGTAAATTTATAGTAGCTCTTGATAGATGAAGCACTAAAAATAGGGAAATTATTATATAAAGGAACAGAGTTTCTAATGGTTCTGTAAGGCAATAATAAAGAAGCTTGTATTGTCTTTCTATTTCATAGAAAATCCATGACTGTGCATCTAATAAACTCATGAAAGCTGGGACATCAAAGTGGTGGAATGCATTGACAATGAATGCAGCCTTCTTTCAACTGGTGATGGATTTTCTGTAGATGGTATCAGCAGGCGCAGCAGAAATGAGATGCAGCGTATTCCTTCCCTGGAAGAAACTGCATCTTCTGACTTCTGCGCCTGAAATTTTTTACTCTTTTTTGTGTGCTTGCTAGTCTGGTGATGCTATCAACCTCACAAGAGCTTTTGTTTAGGGTTGTTTTTTCTCCCCTTCTCTCCATTTTCATGCCACCCCCCACTCCAAGCCCCAGTATTTCCTTTCATGCTTTGGCTGAATGTAAATCAAATTTTCTGATTGCCAAGAGCAAACCTATACATAAGCATAACCAAAGCAAAACTTCATCTAAATGTTAAACAACAACTCTGGTCTAACCCAGAGTTATGCTCAGTCATGCCCTCTGGGGTTCTCCAGTTAGTAGCAGTGTGCTAGTTTTCCTTCATGTGGCCACCACAGTGACAGCACTCTGGTACACAAACATCCAGGAAGGTTTAAATTAATTGAAATGCTGGTAGCAGTCAAGTTATGGCAACACCGTACTCAGCACATGTCAATTAGCCATACCTTTTAATGTAGTTTTGCTGAGCTCTTTGTTGACATGACTACTGTTGGTTCACAGATAGCTTTTAAGTCTAGTTTGGGTATGTATTAAACAGCAGCTGCCATATGAGTGCACTTTAGACATAACTTCAAATACTATCAGCAGGCTTGCACTGAAAGGGTCTTACTGCTCTCCCATCTCCCAGGGGAGACCAGTGAAAAGGAGGCAAGGTCACAGAGAGGGAACATCTTGCCTTATGACCAGGGAGGATGTACACTTCAGTCCTATATAAGCAAGCTTCCTCGTAAAACCTGTTTAAACCCTCTGTAAGTCCAAATTCAAAGACTTAGTTACGATTAAGGCCCTCATCTACTGTCTATTAGACATCCACTTACTAAACGGGCACCTGGAAGAATCTGAAAAGCCAGAGTCTGAAAGCAAATAGTACTTTTCCATGGATAATACCTTTGATTTGCGTATTTACATCCTAATTCACTATTCAATCATTTGCAGGCTCTGACCCAGATGGGCTTGAAGGACTCTTTCCCAAGAGATAGCCTTTCCCTTCTCTGTGATTAACTGTCAAAAAATATATCAGGCTTTTCTCCCACGTTGCCTAGTCATCTCTCTAAAATACTATTTAGACTAAAACTTAGCAAACAATGTACTAAAGACAAGATTTCTGGTAAAATAAAAAAGTATTTTATCAGAAAAAGGTTGAAAGAGTTAAAAAAGTAAACCAGAGTCCACGCCAAGCCTTTACATTTTGAAAACATTGATGAAATACTTTTTCACTGTTTTACCAGCACTACTTTCAAGCTTCCTTCCCACGCTGTTGTGCAAGTTACTTGCAGAGTACACAGAGATACAAATCTTCACCAAGCCTGACTCCTAGTATCTCTGACAAATGCTCATGCTGTGAAAGAAGAGGCATTCGGCTGCCCTGGATTAAGTAGGCTGTCAAACATGCCCAGAGAAGTTACGATGAAAAGAAGCTTCTTCAAAACTTCATTTAAAGTGAGGGCTGTTAATCAAGGCCTTGGTGCTCTCATTAGAGAGGGGAGAAACCATTTAAAGTCAGGAAGCTGCAGTATATGAAAGTCATGAAATTGAAATGAATGCATCTTTTGCCAGCTGGTTTCACACCCCCAGTTGGCAATCCACAAAGGTTTAGAGGGGGAATTAAATCCATTTTTCAGCAGAAATAACTATTTTTGTGATTATCATATAGATTCCATGAGCTACACTTTGGTCCTATCAAGACAGGCAGGCAGCTGCATGAGAGGTGGAAAGAGAGAAAATGAGATAAAATCACCACCAACAGATACTGCAGGCAGGAAGGCAGCGCTGGATCCCAGCCACAATACTTCTGCAACCTGGTTTGAATAGGCCTGATGGGATGCCATAATGTAACCTATGCTAAACAAGGTATGTGGAAAGCTGTCTGACATGGGGCTCTATTTCAAAGAAAAAATACAGATTCCTTCCAGGCTTTTATTGCTTTTATTTTACTTGTTTTGCTCTTGGGGCTAAGATTGCCTTCAATAAAATGAGATTAAAAAGTAGAGTGAAATAACACCCTAAACCAGAGTTTAGCAGCAAGAGCTTGGAGAAGAAAGGGTTTTTCTCAGTGTCATTCTTTAAATTAGGTGAAAGGCCCAAAATAAATGGGTCACTGAAGTATCTTGTCACTGTATGGGGTACAGTTATGTTCTTGTTTTGATTTGGGGGTTTTGGGTTTGGTTGTGTTTTTTTTGGTTGGTTGGTTGTTAATTTGTTTGTTGGGTTTTTTTTCCCCAAATCACTGTCCTTCTAATTCCATTAAGCATTATTAGTATGGAAGTGATTTTGGTCAGGAGAGAGATTGCTGCCTTACTTCAGATCTGACAACTCAGCTCCCACCTTTGTCGGCTCTGGGCACTGTCTTGCCCTCCAAGCACAAATGCTGCAACTGAGTTTCCAGCTGCAAAGCAAATCTGTTTTGTGTATCAAAGGTCAGGATCAAGTCCTCAGCTGTGAACTGCTGGAGTATAAATGCTTTCTGGCAATTGAACTTTTGTTGTCTGGCGTATCTTCCTAGCCAACAATTGTGGTGCCTGCTGTTTCTCCTAGCAGTTTCCCCATCCCCTTTTGGATTACTGGAAATTCATCTCTGTGCGAAGAACACATGTATCTCTTGAAGTCCCAATTTATGTCCCGTTGTGATTATTTAAGAAGTGCCTGGGAGCCTTGTAGGGACTCAGCCCTGGGATGAACTAAAGATTAGTTTCTATTTACTGCAAAGTACCAGAAAGTACTTGTAGCCAAACATCCCTGGCAGGAAAGCAGAGGACAGCTAACTGTAGCGCTCCAGCTGCCTCACCACTGGTGTGACTTGAGTGCTCAGAATGGTTCTGGTGGCACACACAGGTAGAAGATCAGTGTATTTCCTTGTTAAAATAGCGAAAAGGCTAAGAAGGAGTTGAGCTCTCTTAGAAACTGCACTAATTTTAACAGCAAAAAGGAGGAGGGCTAGGCATAAACTCTAGGCATTGGTTTAGTGGCTACTAAATATTAGGGAGAAAAATTGCTTTTCTGTCTAGAAATGGCATGTCAGTTCTTGAAGGCTTGCTAGCAGGACTCTCTTGTACCACCCCATTCCTCAAATGATCCCACCTGTGAATATTTGTTCTGCTGTGAAACCGAAATAAAAATGAGCAGGTCATGGTCTTAGAGACTGAGCTTAGAGAATATTTTTTTTAACTGTCAAGAAGACTCCACTGATTTATCCAGGAAAAGCAAAGAGAAATTATCCACAGTCTCTGTTGTTGGGTTGCTGGTTATTGAATACTATACAAAAGCTGCAGATCAGTAAAGTAGTACACAACCTTTTCAGAACCCATGTGTCATTCTGACAACTTTCCAGGACCAAGGGGGGCAGACTTAATCTGCATACATATTAACATAAATTTACATAGGAATTGAATCGGAGATGAATGTGTGCAGTTGTTATTATTGTGTATTTACAATAAACTTCACTGTAAGTGTTGACAGCACTTCACAAAACAGAGAGGAAGACAAAACATTCTTTGAGAGTCAAAGAGTAAATGAAGCACCATTTTCCTGAAAATGGTTCCTCATGTCTTCCCAAAAATTTGATATGGCCACAGGCATCAAGGAATGCAGCTTTGAGGCTGTCAGATGGCTGCTGCATTTGCGTGCATGGCAAAATACATCTGACCTTTCACAGAGAGCAACATGCTGTGGTTGGAGGGAGTCTGATTTTTTTCAAGGATGGAGATAAGGATTCTGGAATTTCTGCAACCTTCTCCAACATTGTACCTTAACACGTGCTTTTTTACTGATCTAGATGAGCTCCACCTCTCTGAGACCTGTAGAACAAGAGGAAAAGTTTCACTTATGTTTCTGTCTGCTATCTGATTAACTGTTTGCCTACTGCAGCTGGCATTTATGACTCAGAGCTGAGTTCTGAGCCCGTACTTGAAGAGGGCTTACAACACTGCTGTGGATTTGAGGGCAAGACAAGGAAAATTTGCCATCTTTTGGTATGTGAGAGTCAGTGGTGCACAGTGGGTTACAAGCACAACTCCTTCATGCTATTTCATTCTAAAAGACAGGGCCCCCTCTAGAAAGACCTTTAAATAGATGTGCTTTTGATGTGGAGCAGAAGGAAAAAAAATATTCTAAGGTTGATTTTTTTTTTTTTTAATTAATCAGCAATGGGCATTGACATTTAGCAAAATGGCCTGTAGCATCCCTGGCCATAGAAGATCCTGGGAAAATCTCCAAAATGCCAACACAATTGCTGGATAAGCCAGCCTGAGGGACCTGGAGGGCACTGCCAGAAGAAATATCCCCTTTAACTTTCAGCCACAGTGATGCTGTGCATTCATTAACAGAGAGGTGGAAGAACAATGTGATGTGCTCGAATAAATCATTCAATATACTTGTTTAGATCTTGGAGTTAACTCTTATTTAGACTATTATACTCAAAGCCCTTTCACTTGGAAGTACAGAATAATAAGGAAAAGGGTTGCACATGTCCAGCACAGGTCTCTCTGAACTGATTTTGAGGGTCATGTTGTTCAGGATAGGGAGAGAAGTTAATTAAACCTTAAAACCATACACCTGTCAGTTTAGATAAATCTGATTTAGACCCAGAGTTGAATGTGGCAGCTCAGGAAGCATCTTGTTTACAACTAAGTGTGTCCCAGCAGTGGTCTGCAGGTCAGATGTGGTACCCGTGTAAATCACAGTAAGCCCCTGTAATCTTTATGGGAAGTGTACCACTGTGGAAGCCCAGTGGTGCATCTGACTTCCCTTAGGACCTTGGGAATGAAAGAAAAGTGGCTGTGGGCTGGGGCTCACTGTCCCAAGCAGTTTGCCATGGCAGCTTAACTAGTCACCCCGCATCAGCTACTGCTCATGTGTGAGCTCTTAGCCTGTGGCAAGTATGAGGTAATGCAATTTATCCTAATCTTTTTTGACTCTGAATTATCTTTGTGAGCCTAGGTCTGAAGAGGAGAGAGGAGCAATGGTCTTTATAGATACTTCTCCGGTGGGCCCAAGCTCAACCTGTACCTGCACCTACTGGAATAGGAGATTGATACAGTAGCATATGTCTCCTCATCAAATTTTTCTGGGCTGTTTGGTTCAAACTCTTGTCTTTTATACTGCATGAGTCACTTTGCTATTAACACTCAAAAACAGGAGAATGAAAAAATCCTGCAAATTTTGGGACAGTTATTGGCCATCCTAAAACATGTTCATGCCTTACATCTGAACAAGAAATCATAAATAACATTATCCCTGTGAATCAGAGTAATCCAACTCAGGGCTTTTGCTTACAAATCATCTTATAAATTATTCAGCCAATTCCAATTTTGGGTGACTTGCTGAAGAGAATCTGGGTCATAAATTGATATATCCTAAATTAGGCCAGTGACAGGGTGGAGTATATAAGGACTTTCACTGCAGAGCCCCAGGTCCTATCCACTGCTGTAATAAATACTTGATTTTTTATGGAATATGAGATAAATCCAAGAGACTGGAAAAGCTTTGGCTTAAAATACACTATAGCCCTGTGGTTAGAGACATTTCCTTGGAGAGACAGGCCCAGTTCTCTGGTCTAACTCAGACAGAAGAAGGAGCTGAATCTCATCTCCAGCCACCTAAGGGACAGATTCAGCTGTGAATAGATGGGAAGGTAGTCATATTACCTCTAGGTGCTTTCTGTGAGGTACCTACCTAGGAGACAAGTTTTGGGAACATGAAAGTTAGGCAGAGGAATGCTTAGTCTGTAAAAGTGCAGATACAAGCATCAGACTCCTTAGAGGCAGTGCAACACATGTCTCCAGCAATTGAAATGTAAGGTAATTCCGTTGTGTAACATCAAGCATCTGCAAAATTAGTTGACCAAATGGAAGGGGTCTTGAAGATCTAAACTTGAATTCAGGTGCCTGACATGATAGCCTGTTACTTTGTTTATTTAAGAGTTTAGGATCACGTGCTTTTATGTTTACTATAATCTTTTAAGCTCTTTCCCCAGATTGCTATTTTGAGTTAGCCTCAGTACCCACAGAGGTCTCCATGACCCATCCTCTGACTGCTGAGTTTGCTATGAGACTAACTGCAACTCTGAGCCTGGTTTTCCCTCCCATCTGGCAGCAAAAATGAACTGCTGCTGACTGAATGACCACTGATTCTCTTGGAAGCAGAGCTATGTGAGCAGCAACAGCCAACTCTGTCACCATTTGTGAGGATTTGTAGCTTGGGCCCTGAGACATCTGGCTGAGATATTTACACAGTCCCGTATTGCACTCACTGAGGCTCTGCGTTCACATCTGGAGTCTAGACTGAGTGACTCTATGGGCTGGCCTTCAAGCGTCCGAACAGCTCATGTCCTCCTTGTTCTCTCACATTGTCTTTTTATTGCTTTATTGGTTTATTTATTTGCTGTAGGTGCTTCTGTCTCATTTTCTCAGACGTTCTTGTCATGGCCACTTCTGTCACAGAGCTTTAGTGAGGAACGTCAGTGACTGAAAGAGACCGGGTGAAAGCAGATGGGATGGGTAGGGGAAAAAAGGCTGTGTTGTGGCAAGGCTTCGATCACACAGTTACGGTAATGGGAAATGCCTGGTTCTTGATTATGCTGTTTCTTATGACTTCTACAGCTGTGATTGTGGGTAATGACAGTGCTCAGCTGTTTGCGTTCAACACGCATGACAGCAAGAGGGGTGTTTGTAAGCTGTTAGAGGTGGCCACATCATTTTGCCTCGCAGAGAGCTGAGCTGCCCACGACCCTGGGATAAATCCGTCAGTGAGCTGCAGATACAACCTGGGTCATCACACAGGTGTTCTACCTCAAGTTGATTTGAGTTAGTCCCATTTATTGTCCTGCTTTGAGTATGAAGAACAGGGGGTCAAAGCCTAAAACAAAACAAAGTGGTTAGTATTCAGGTGCTAAAATGTAGAGATCTAAGGTATCTGACATGTTGGCACAGGGCTGGTAGGTGCATCACGGGTCTTGTGGGAGAGACCTTGAGCATCTAACAGAGACATCCAGGATTAGGAAATTAATCCCTCCAGTCATATGCTCTCTTTGTGCTTAGTTGTGTATTATTTTGAACATGGGATTCTAAGGGCTTTAGCCTGTACTTTCACAACAGGTGAACTCCTGCTTGATGTGACACTGTATAGCAGTATTGGCAGCTGCTGCCTGCACTAGGAGCAAATCTTCCCAAATGTTGCTTTCCTTATTCCCCACCTCGCTTTATTTCTTTCCCTTGGGCTGTCCGTCTGTTAGTACCACTCACTCTGCCTGTCCCATATTCTCTTTGTAGGAGTTTTCCTTTGTTTCAGATTTCCTGATTGCCTAACAGCCCTATCTGCCACTGCTGAAGAAAAACTACTAGGAAGTCAAGGGCTAAGTATTGCTGACAACACTGGGGTTATGACCTGGAAATATAGTGGAGAAACTGAATGGGCTAATAGTGAAAATGTATGTAGTGCTTGAAAAGATGAGTACTATGGATGTACCTGTTTGTGTAAGAAGATCTGTATGTATTTGGACATAGATAAGCCAGAATCTACATTAAAAGAATGTCACAAACTCTAGAAATTCAGGCAGTGCTATGCAGTTCGATTCACCCTTTAAAGAAGGGTAAAAAGGGATTTCAGATATTCTCTGTGCCCTCAAAGTAGCCAGCAACAGCACGATGGCATTTCTAGGCAAAGGCCTTAATCAGAGTATATAAAAAGACTGGAATGATGTTTGAACAACATGTCCAGCTCCCAAGCATTGTCTCTTTCCTGCTATCAATGACACCCATTGTGCAATAACAACATTTGCAAAGAGATATGTCCTGTTTTGTGCACGGAGAATATATTGAAGCAGCCATAGGGCTGCATTAGTCTTAGCTAGAAAAGTCCCCAAGGGTCCGTCTGCCAGCTGCTGACTGATGTAGAGCTGCTGCTGCTGATAATAGGGTACATGTGCTGGCTTTGAGCTGAACTAGGCAATCCGGGCCACAGTCAGATGTGCTCAACAAGGATCAAGTTCAAACCTGTTTAAGAAGTTAGTTCCCGTCAGTGGTGATTTAAGCTAAGTAGCTCTGCTGTGTGTTGGAAAGGACGAGGAGTGCTCACACGGTCAGCTACTTCATCTTGGCTGTCACAGTGGTGATTTCAACACAGCCAGGGGCGTCAGAAAGACAACAAACAGCTGAGATCTGTGACATCCTAAATCATGCAGACACAAGCTTCATGAAGGTGTATTTCCATTATAGATGGCTGCACACTTGAATGTAGCAGAATTGTGCTACATACTCTACCCTTCTTTCCAAGTAGTTAAAATCACTAGGTGCCTAGACTTCATTGTTCCACACTGGAAATGCCTGTTGGTTGAACATTGCTGATCCATTCAGGAGCAAAACTGCAGCAGGCAAAATGCCAGTATGGGCAAGGCTGAAAGCACAGGTTATTGCTATAGAGGTTGACGTACCACTTGAGAGAAAATGTAAATTCCCACACTCTACTACTGTGTGCTCTCACCAGAGAGGAAATTAAAAAATTATCACTGCAAGATTCAAGAAATATGCACTAATAATTAGGCAAAAGAGCATTGTACATGAAATCTGTATTAATGGTACCCGAATTTATTATCAGCCATGTTCCTTCTAGGAATATCCCACATATGCTAAGCAGGATATACTGTTGTGTGAACAGCATTTCACACCATCCGATATCACAGGGATCAACTATATTGGTTTTTAGGCTTTGGAGCAGAGATGTCCTATATCAGAGCAGTCACATTGTGAAGCTGCTGAGCATAGCTCCTCTGTGTTTCCCAAAATTATTCAGTTCCCTCATCAGAAGAGCATGCGTTGCACAGCAGGAAACACAACTAAATATCTTCCTAGTGATTATCACCTCCTGGAAGTAGTAACACCATATTCACTTGCATGGAGAAAGTGAGTTCTAGAACAGCAGTTCAGCTGTAACTCTTCAGCTTTTTCCTGAGAGGTGCCCAGTAAGGGGCACCTTCAGGCAGATCCACAAAAGTATGTAAGATCTAGGTAGGTCCCTGAGCAACAAGTAAAACACAATGTTAAGATGGATGTGTCAAACCAGAAGTTTAGATATCGAAAAAAAAAGGCACAATAAGCAAGTACCTTTCTGGCTTGGACAAACTGTGGTTGAAACAAAGATGACTTCTTTCTAGAATACATTTTTCTGTCTGCTAAGTGATCACTTTATAGTGAAATGACACATGAAGAAATAGAAGGAAAATGGTTTAAACCTTGTTACATCCTAAGGTTCCCACTGACCACAATAGTATTTCACCTTTGCGTGGATTCAGAGAACAGCAGGATCTGAACAGCAGATCACCTAGTTGGGTTGTTGGTACTTCTAAACCTATAATAAGGAAATGCTGAATGCAAATATCTCATAATCTGAATAGAGAGATCTTATAGCATCTCTCAAGGCCTCTTGAAGGCAATGCATACAACATACAAATGGAGTTTGTAATGTAAAATGTCATAAATCTTTTATGCGGATTACCTCTGTTATCTTGTCTGACATCAGAGAATTACATGCAATGTTAACACATAATTGCCTTAGTCATAGAAAGATCTTTTAGAAAAAGGTAGCAGAGAGGAAGTCTTGTTTGCTTTTAAGTCCAGAAGAAGAAGGGAAACTCTACAAATGACAAGTGGATCAAGTTAAATTCCTGTTTGGGTTCACTCCAGATCTCACTCACTTGGGAGAATTAGCTGAGGAAACTGAGTCCCCACTGTCTTGATTTGCATGTAGTAAGATATAGACATGCAAAAGGTGGATGCCATATATTCTTGTGCCTCCATTTCCCTTTTGGTAGGTTCAGCCAGTTTGCATGAGCGCCATGGTCTATGGAAAGTGGAAGGCAATCAATGATTAAACCCTGTCGCTCCACATTGGCCAAACAAAAGCCTTAGATTTGAATAACTCAGGCTCAGGACAGGATTGCTTGACTTATGAGCCTCAGATACATATATATGCAGAAGATTTACTTCTTGCAGAGCCAGCCTAGATTCATCTTTGGTAGTTCTCTCCTACTGCCTTCGTGTATTTTTCTTTATAGGACCCTGCTGTTTTCTTCAAAGAGAAAACTGATAAAGTATGATGCAGTTTCCCTGCTGTCTGTGGCTTTCCTTATGCCTCCTACCTACTTTGTCTGTTTTTTTGTCCAGATGAATGAGATTCTAACCTAGCCTTGTACACTTGCTCTAGCTACTTTATTCCCCTCTCCTTCACACCTGTGTATGACCCTATTTTTCTTCTTAAAATTTCACTGTGGCTCTTTTTTAACAATAAAGCAGTTTTGGTCTTTCCCTTCTTAGAAATACTTCTCTATCAGCATCCCTTCCCTCTCCAGTTACCAGCCAATTACCAACTCTTTCCTTCCTTTCATCTCTAATTGCATCTCTAACAGTACTGAATGTGTTATTACCTATAAGCTGGTGTCAGAGGTGCTGTCTTAGACCCTCTCTAGTCCAGCCCCTACCCTTCTCATTCATCTCAAACCACTCTCACCAAGCTTTCTAATGATGGTAGGACAAAAAGAAAAGAAGGGAAAGGACATGTTGGCATACCTTGTAATTTTAAATACCTATTTTGTATTCTCCTGTTTGGGAACTGATTAAAACCCCACTAAAATTAATGAAGTCTTTCCACTGATGTAATGATCCTTAGACCAGGACCAGAAAAATCATACATTATGTGAGTCAGGGTTCAAGAAGGAATTCCAGTATTTTCATTCAGAGATGGCTCATTTCCTGTAGCTTTCACACTGTCCTTTCCACTCCACTGACCTCTGTCTGATCGCATACAATCTCCTTTATATTCCCTCTTACAGGATAAGTAGTTGGATGTGCATAGAAGAATGTTCCATTTTCTGAAAGAATTTCTTGGATTCCCTGAAGAGATTAGTACAAAATTTTAATTAGGGGCATTGGCAGAGTTCCCAAATACTGGTATATTAGGCTGTGGTTTTCATTTTCATCACCCATTTTGCTTCCTATACAATGCATAGGATTTCTGATGAGTAGTTTACTCTAAACAATGCACGTTTTGCCCCCCCAGTTTTTATCCACCCCATTGATGCAGATGAGTTACGATTAGCGGCAAAGTCTGTCTTTCCCTTCCAAAGACTGGGGAGGTTGCCCAACATTGTGAGGACAATTTGTCCAAAAGATGTCAGAGATTGAAGTGACCAGTAAAATTTCCACTAAAACTCTGGAAGGCACACAGGATGCAAGTGTCATTAATTAAGCTCTAAGAACCTACAGTGCTGTGGGAACCTGGCATAAAATACACAAGCTGAACTTTGTTTACAACTTCCTTCTATTTAGGAATTCATTAAGGGGCTGAAGCATTTGCAGAGATTTCAGGACTCAGTGCTAGAATGGCTAATTGCTGGCTTGGTCTTTTGTATACAGTGTATCACATAAAAGGATTGTGATCAAAGAATGCAGGTGCTGCTGAGGGCAGTGAGAATGCAAGTACGGTGATTGCTTACCGGATACAATATATAAAGTTTCATTTAGCTGTGCTTTGCTTTGGTCCACAATAGGATTTTGTAGGAATTCCTGAATGACTTTGACTGAAGTGATTTAATAAATGCATTGTTTAAGCAGAGCTGAAAAGTTTATACTTTCATCTTCTTGTTTTTCCCCCGCTTCTAGCACTGGAGGAAAACATAACCACTACCTCAGATCTAACTTAGATGAAGGTTTTAAGTTGGTTTCACCTTCTTCAGTACATTAGAGGTGGCTGTCAGTTAATTTTTGCTGAATTCATGGTCTTGTAATCAAGGAGAGTGAAGTTACACATTACAGACTAGCTTACCTATCTTCACAGTGAAAGCTAAAGAAATCACAAATAATTTTACAGCTATATTTACCATACCTAGATTTTCTTCAGTTACTGCACTAACTGTTATCATCTTCACAATGTTTTCATATATTGCTTTTATCAAATAGCAATGAGAAGTCTATGGTGAAGCTTTCTCCTTTTTCAACAACTATTTGATCACCCCCAAAAAATTGCACAAGCCATATGAAACAAGTGAAGCTGTGGACCCTGTCTTGTATAGCATGCATGAGTAATTAAATAATATGCCCTTCTGTCACCATTTTTGCAGGGAGGGGGCTCAAAATCTGTGTTCACAGGCTGAGAGCAGGTGTCTGTGATGAAATCCCATGCTGTGACATGCATGCAGCACATTCTTACATGAAAAGCCCTGGCTGATGAAATGACCACAAGAAGACAACATGGAACCCTTACGGCATGATCAGAAGAAGCTTAATTAAGCTCTGTGGTTAATTTTAAAGTGAGTGTGTGCCTGTTTTAGAAGAGTATTAAGAAAAATGAAAACATGGCTATTTTTTAATTATGTTCTGGTCTTCCTGACATTCTTCAAGCAAACTGTCTTGCTTCTTGCGTGGTCAAACGATACAGTGACTCAGAAGTGAACACACACATCTTTACGTAGATGGGATTTAGTAACTTGTCCAATGTGGTTTTAAAGTTTGTTTCTTAATTGTGGACATTATTTCCTTTGGCAGAAGGCAGCACTGAACCCACAGTTCCTGTAGCTGTCCTCAACACAGTTGTTTTAGTTGTAATTATATGACTGAAAGCATACAGAGACTAGAAATTCCCTATAATCTTGTTAGGATTTTCATCAGAGAAAAGATGAATGTTTGTGTTAGAAATAAAAAAATAAAATAAATAAAAAAATAAATAAAAAGAGAGTACTGATGGCAATGGTCCTTTGCCTTATGTTACTGTGCTTTTCCACTACAGAACTTAAAATGCTTTCCTGATTTCTGTGAAGCAGCTTGAGAAATTCTTTACATGTGCATGACTATGGCTATTGCAATAGTGGTGAAACAGATGTTTAAAAAGTGAAGCCACTTGCTCTAACAATGCTCTAAAAATCTAGTCAGTGATGAAACTGGAAAGTCAATACTAAAGCACCCATGTCAATTTTAATGCAGAATATGTAGTGAAAAACTGTGCCCTAGCTATATATGGATTGGTGGAGTGATAAAAAGCTTAAAGCTTCATAAACAACTTTGTTTTTCTCAGTAGAAGAATTTGTTCTCTCTTCCTGATCTTGTTTTGTTTTGTGGGTTTTGTTTTTTCTTTTAACCTCAGTACAGGGTAGGTCCTTCTCAAACATGAAAGGCTGCTCTGTCTTGAAAAATTCATTAGCCAAATTAGACATAAAATAATGAGAGGGTGAGAAGAAGGCAACAAGGGATGGGGGGAGTGGAAATGTGGAAAATGATAGCTAGAGACAGTTCTCTGCAAGGGGAGCTGACTGAAAGAATGGTACAGTACCTTGACTAATGTAGAACTAATTTAAACTGCATAGGAAAAAGCACTTCTAAATATACTAGAGGGAACAATCTTTCTATGGTAAATCCATCCCCAGTGAAATTCCATTGACTTCAATGGAGTTTCTTCTGGGACAAATTTTGCCTGATAACCTAATAAGTCTTTGCTGTCTCTAATTTCTAAGGACCTTTTGTCAGAAGCATAGCGAGGAACCTCAGTCTGGCTTTCAAAAGTGCAGAACATCCAAACCTCCTACTGAAGTCTCCAGGAATTACAGGTACTCAATACCGCTGCAAATTAAAGCTGAATTAACTATTTCATGTCTGCTGTGAGCTTGCTTTCTGTACAGTGCCATCACATTTGCAAAACAACCTTAAGTTAACCTCCTAAGCCTTTTGAGGCAGAAACTTCCTATGCATAGAATAGGTACAACCCTTCACACAATGCAATACGGAGCTTAGCAAAGGCCTCCACGGACTAATACAATACAATTGATTAGTAAAAACAACAGTAAATTATAAATTCACAGTGTCTGTATTTTCAGGGCAATGGGAAGTACATATTTGGGCTGGTTATGTATAGATGGGACTATTTTTGTTACCCAGTTTCCAACCGACTGTCTGTGGTCTGATTTGTCAGATAAATTATGTCCAATGTGTTCATAGTTTCATCGGTTTTGTGAACTTAGAAAATCTGTCTTTTTGCGACTCTGTAAAAGCCACATTGAGAAATAGTAAAAAATAAATGAATGCATCTTATTATTGCCTTCAGCAAAGAACAAGTGACTCTTCAAGTGCTGCAGATTCATGTACTTCTAATAAAATCTTTATGTACCTATGAAATTTACAGTGGGATTTACAGTTGGCAGCTTTGAGGTGACCAGGACTATCATGTGAAAACCACATCAGACTTGTTTTGAAAGGTTCAGGTCAAATACAGAACATGCTTTTTTTGGGATATTTTTCCTTTCACTGAATTACTGTTGTAAAGTCTGCTCTGCTTGGCTTCCACCGTGGAAGATGTACATCATACATATAATGATAGTGTTTTAATAATGCATTTCTTTCTCTCACTTCTTGATTTTATCTGAGGGAAAAAAACAAGTAGATTTCCAACAACAGAAAAACTCACTATTTAGTGAGTCATGATCTGGTTTTATTTTGAGAAGAGAATTACTAGTTTATCCATCTCCATTACTTTAAAAACCAGATCTGTTTGATTACTCAATATTAGTTTTTTAAAAGGGCAGCTCCTGGGGATCTTAAAGAAATCCGTAATGCAACAGGGTAGGAATATAATAGATTGGTTTGGAGAAGAAAAAATAAAAAAGCCAGTGAGGGGAAAACATAACATACAATCCATTTGGTGTGAACTTTTCCCAGAAGATTGCTTTAGCCTCATAGTTCACTTACAACCAGAGTACAGTGATGCTGGGCAGCCTGCCAGTGCTTGTTATTATAGTTCTGTGTGAGCCAGTTCCCTGGTGAAGAAAGAAAAAGAGAGAGAAATACTTTTCTTTGCCTTTCATAGGTGTCCCACACTTTCCTCTCTGCTCTCTTTGAACACCCTCCTGTTCTTTACATCGAGGTGCTTTGGTGCATGCAACACTGTGCAGATGTCATGCTACTAGTATCGCATGTGGTACTTTCACAGTTCAAGAGGACTGACACAGGGCTGTATCGCCTCACTGCACTGGAGGTTTCAGATGACAGCTCTGCCTGACAGTCTAACAGTAAGGCACCCTGTGATATGCATAGTGAGGATGAGTAACACCTTGTCCTCACAACAGAAGTATCTCAGATGGGAACCGTTCCTAGGAGTGAATGCCAGGCTAAGTTGCATGTCTACACTGAATTTTGCAGTCAGATGTGAGCCAGGATAGCTTGGGCTTAATACCATGCTACAGATGCCAGTGAGACATCTCTGAGTTGTTCAGAGCACTGGCAGACCTCCTTCATGTTAACCCACAAAACAGTGCACAGACACAGATGAGTTAAAGGCTCACAGCCTGGCCCTGAACATACAGCAGAACTGACTATGGATGAAGGAGGCCTCCCACATACTTGTATCTATATTCTACCTGGAAATTCATCCAAGAACATTTCAAAATCAGCAAACATAGCATGGAGTTGTTTTTATTCCCCCCCTCTATATCCACACACCTCCTCTTCATGCTGATATGTTGCCTTGAACCTT
>JANHGB010063482.1:0-31205 GCA_026283785.1 Coracopsis vasa | reverse complement strand
GAGGAAGCAGAGACAGGACACCTGACCCAAACTAGCCAAAGGGGTATTCCATACCACAGCACATCATGCCCAGTGTAGAAACTGGGGGGAGTTACCTGGAAGGGACTGTTGCTGCTCGGGTCAGGCTGGGTATCGGTCAGTGGGTGGTGAGCAATTTTATTGTGGATCACTGGTGTTTACTGGGAGTTTTTGTTGGTTTTCTGTGTTTGTTGTTGTTGTTGTGTTTGTTTTTTGGTTTTCTGTAGTTTTTTTTTCCTTTTGTTTTATCTCTCTGTGTTATTCCCATCATTAGTATTAGTATTATATTGTACTTTATTTTAGTTATTAAACTGTTCTCATCTCAACCCATGGGTTTTACATTCTTCCGATCTTCCTTCCCATCCTAGCTGGGGAGGGGGAAGCAGGGGAGTTAGTGAGTGGCTGCATGGAACTGAGTTACTGGCAGTGTGTTAACTATGACAGATATATGAAAACAAAAGGATTTTTTTTGTTGGTGGTGGTTTTTTTGGGGTTTTTTTTGCACAAAGTGCTGTATTTTCAGAATCAAGCCTCTCCAAGCTTTAGGAATATATTACAGCTTTTTATAACACATAGCTTCACATTTTGTTATGCATATAGAACAAAGGCAACAGGAGCCCCACTCTTCCAGTGTCTCTGGAGAATAATTACATGAATTTGATACAGAGACCAGTCAGTCAGTCAGTTAATTCCTTGGGGTTTTTTTAGGTTGAGTGATGCATAGTCAGCATACTTTGCCCAACAGGAAAAGTGTCTCTGATTTTCTGTCTTGCAGGTGGTTCCTGGATAAGAACCGAGCATCATTTTACTAGCTAGGGGAGATGAAAAATGCTTTTCTTATTAAGCTTTTATAGCTGTAAAGCAAGTAATTGTGTTTTTCTTTATTCCCAGGTGGTCACTGAGATCACTGAGACTGTTAGTACAGACTTCACAGGTCCTAAAACTACTACCTATACTGTTGAACGTGAAAAATCTATTGAACATGAAAAATCTGTTGAAGATGCAGCACCTCCAGTTAGAAAGAAGACAATACGGACAAAAGTGGACCCATCTAAGTTTTTGACACCTTACCTGCAACACAGTAATAAAATGAAGGACCTGTTCAGTGAAGTAAGTTGTCCCATGTCGTCTTTTCTTGAGGAACACCAACTTTAAAAAATCAGTAATTGCTGCACACATTTCTTCCAGAGCTTCAGGATATGTCTTAGTTACATTTGTCATTATTTTCTTTAAGAACAAGTATAAAGAAAAATTTAGAAAAGAAAGAGGAAAGCCGTATGCTTCCACAATTGATACCCCAGAAATTCGGAGAATAAAGAAAGTGCAAGACCAGCTTAGTGAGGTAGGTAACAATTGTGTAAGAAAAAAATGTTAGTGAGTATTAAAGAAGCAAATTAGGTCACAATTTTAAATGTTAGATAAGAAGTGATATATTTTTGATGACATTGTGGTAAGGCAGTCTGAATGTTTAGCAGAAACTTTTATCAGATTTCAAGAGCAAGGAATACAGAGTATATGACAAGTTTGCTTCATTGTGCCTAAAGAGGTTTGGAAATTTCTGTTTGGAAGTTACAGACTTGGGAAATGATGGGAATGTCTGTATCACAGAATTTGAAGATTCCACACACAATGTCCTGCGGTAATCATGAATGATGTGCCTGGTGAATTTTTGTTGAGGTTAAGTTGTGCGCTGGGTAAATAACCCTAGAATTTTGTTTTTAAAACGTGTAAATGTTTTTTCATAAAGCAACTGAAAGTCAGTTTCCTAAACAGGTACTGAAAAATGCAGCAGCTCTAGTTTACCTTTCAACAATACACCTTGCAGTCTGGGAAACTGAAATCCACCTACAGAGGCTTCTTAATTCTTTGTACAGTAAATGGGGGGAGCTGAGTCCCTGGGAATGGGAACTCCTAAAGCTGAGAGGGTAGTCACCTAACCCAGTCAGTGTTCAGAAGAGCGTGCATTAAATTCTACTCCACGCCTGACTTGGGATATATTGAGGAATGTGATGCAGCATTCCGGATGCTAATGCTGCTGAGCCTGCTGTCAAGCTGAAGTGATATAACTGCATATAGGGTGATTTTGTGCCCAAGTTGCTGATTTGGCATGGTAATGTGGCTGTGTTGGTTTTGGCACTGTAGCTAGTGTTTACATGGTAATGGACTTTGAGATATACTGTGTAGCATGGGGATCTCTGTATTTCATTATACAGGGTGGAAGTACTCTTAGAACGAACTCTGTGATTACAGAAGGGCACTACCTCTAACTTGGTTTCATATCTCTTGAAACTTTCTCAAAGCTGCATTTCTTTGTCAGTCAATTCACAAAATCCATTTGTTTCTGTGCACTTAATTTTGAAGAAACAAGTAGTCCTAAATGCTTTCTTGAATTCATGTTTTGGGTGTTTACAGTAGTAAGTGTCAAAATGTTAATATTCTGCTTTTCTAAAAAAAGTGTCAGTTTTTGCTTTCAGAATAAATGCATTTGGTTGTGCATTGACCTAGGTTAAATACCGCATGGCTGGTGAAGTTGCTAGAACTATTTGCCATGTTGATGAAAAGGCCATGGATATAGAACATGCAAAGAAGGTGTCACAGCAAGTGAGCAAGGTAAGCGAGTTCTGATTTCTGATTTTCTGGAAGGGTTGTGAACCTTAGTGGATCGTGAGGTTACTGATATGAATAAAATTTTGAGCTCAGGGCACTAAGGAAATGCTTATAGAACAATTTAGAAGCACAGGGAGAGATAGCAGAGAAGCTGATAATGCAAGTATAGATATAATATTAAATGTTTCCAGTTGTTGTCTTCAGGCATCACTGCTTTGAAACTTTCACTTTGAAAAAAATCTTTAGAGCAGGTATTTTATTCACAAAAGTAAATATTTTTTGTAATGATAGAATAACCAGTGTGCTGATCTTTCTTTCCAGGTATTATACAAACAGAACTGGGAGGAGAATAAGGACAAGTACCTGCTTCCCCCTGATGCTCCAGAGCTTGTGAATGCAATAAAAAACACAGCAATGTTCAGCAAGGTAAGTAAAAAGTATGCCAGGCCTAGGCAGCTGAAATGCAAGAAGCATTCCCAGTCAGAAATTAATTCATAATAAGTATTCTGGCATTTTTCTGGTTTTTAGAAACTCTATACTGAAGACTGGGAAGGAGACAAAACATTATTCTATCCATACAATGACAGTCCAGAGCTCAGGAGGGTGGCTCAGGCTCAGAAGACTCTCAGTGATGTACGTATTAAAGCCTGGTTGACACTTGGGTGACTGCTACGGTGTAACTTGGTAGACTTCATGGGTGACTTGGACTAAATATAAACTTCATAATGGAACAGAAAACAAAAATGTGTAGCTGTGCACTGATAGTTCTGATAGCAGTGTTATTTCAATAGAAAAATATGTATTGTATATTAGAGTATAAATCTCTTGGCAATTTGGTGCTGGATTATGAACGAATGAAATAATTAATTCATTAAAGATTTTCTGAGGTAATCCGTAAGAAGACTTTGAGTATCTCTCAAAAGTGTGGACAAACTCTCAGGTTTGGCTATAAGCCCAGTTCATTGTCATGGGTCTGCAAATCTGTCTCTGTTAAGAAAAGTCAGGAATTCATGAGTCTGTGTGATTTGCTGATGCTTGGATACATAGAACTCTTTAACCGAGGATCTCAGGTCTCAAAGATTTTGGTGAATTCTGCAGATGTTCAGAAGTTCACTATTCCATGTTTATCAGGAACAGCAGAGTAATATACCTGAAAACTTTTCCAGGAAACTTATTCTTTTCCACTGTCCCTTCTCAAAAGGCTTCTCAGTAGTCTTTCAGAATACACTGATTGAAAGAGCTTGTGCTGCAGTAGCTGTGGACAGAAGTGCTTTCATTAATGGTGGTGTTAGCAGAGTTAAGAGTATATGTCCTGATGCTTAGCTACTGTAAATGTTTACTTCTTTCATATTTTCAGATTGTCTACAAAAAAGGGCATGATGAACGAAAATCTAAATATACTCCTCTGCCAGATCCACCTGATGTGGAACAAGCCAAGAAAGTGACAAGGCAGCTGAGTGATGTGAGTAGAACGCACTGCTCTTCTTTCTTTCTCACTTTTGGAATTAGAGAGGCAAAAAGGTACCTAGAGACAGGGAAAGTAAAAGAAAAGACCAGAGCTCATGTGTGAAGACCCCTTTGATTTTCAGTGGTAGCAGTCAGTTCCTTTCTTCTTCAGGTGTCTCATAGAAAATCCTGCCCAGTCTTAGGTGAAAAGTGAAACTTTATTGTTGTCAGGGAATTTAGTTTTCACAAAATGTTTCTGCTTCTACCATGCACACATTAATTCCTATTCTCCCTCTTTTTTTTTTTTTTTTTGTCTCCTGCTTTACACTGTGTTTACAGGAAAAAATAGTAAACAACATTAATTTTGCTGTTTTCTTAACTGGAAACAGTGACATGTAAATATATATCTAGTTTTGGAGTGATTTACTTCTGAAAGGGAATAACCCCATTTTGCTGAAAAGCTGCCTAGGTCAGCTGTGCAGAATACATTCTAAATGTTTATTTCACTGTCAAACCTCTGTACACATACATATCCTGAGCATTCTTAAGTCCATGGATACCAATCAGTGGAAATGTCTGGAAACTTAGATAACCGCTTCTTGATTTGCACCTGAATTAACAAATAATATTGAACATTCAGTTCCATAAGTACGTGGCGTCCAAAACTATGTGGCATTCTAACTGTGTGACAAAGACCCTGGCACCAGTCCTTGTCAATGAATTTTAGGTATACTTAGAATAAAATACAGCTGAGGATTGCAGGAGGTGAAGTAAAATACAGGAAACGCAAGTTTTGCTGAGGAAGCTAGAACTAAGTTGCATAATCTTGTAAATAGGATTTTAACTCAGTTTAGAATTCAGCTATTATGAAGGAGACATGCATGATTTTATTGCTGTATGTTGAAAGTGATTTGCTGTTTAAGACTAGAGAGTTAAAGTATTCACTTATGGTTTCAAAACCACTAAGAAAATATTGTAGTGAACCCATTCGGAAGGTGAAAAAATTTCATTTAGAGAAAATTTATTTAGTCTTATTCTTCCATAGCTTGAAAGCTAAATTGCCATCAAGAAAATTTCTAGAAGTGTGAAAAGCAAGATCAGTATTGTAATTCTTTGAAATGAATAAAATAGTAAGCTATATAGGTATCTCCAAACCAATAAAATGTAGAACTTTTAAAGGTTATTTTTGGCATATATGTTCTTTATCAAGGTAACAATCAAAAAGGCACTGGAGAAGTTGTATTTTTTATGATAAGCAACTGTGGCTGAAAATGTATTTGGAACACTGAGTCAAAACAGGAACTGTCTGTTTAAACAGTTGCTGCTTGATTTCCATGTGCTTGAATCTAGTCTAATAGAAATCACATACACCAGGCAATTCATATATTAAAGAGTTTGCTTACAACGAGTTTCAGCAGCAGTAACCATGAATTCTGGCTTAACCATGGGCAATACTATGCCCCAGTGTTATGTGACCAATGAGAAAACAGAACTAAGTGAATATATTAGTAATATCTCATAGAGGGATTTTCTATTAATAACTGTCTTCTAGAAGAGGGGACTTATTTCACCTATTTATCCTTTTTTGGTCAGGCAAGGTACTAAGAGAAATAACTGAATATTGAAGTGAGTAGGCCAGATCATATTTAAGGTGCTTTTAACAATAACTGATAAAGTGATTGTAAGGCAGATATAAAGCCACTTTAAAAAGACTTTCAAAAACAAATCTGTCAAGTGAAAATTGAACTGTATCTTAAGCATTAATTTTTTTTTTTTGGTTATAGATTATTTACCACGAGGACTATAAAAACAAGATCAAAGGCAAATGGAGTCAAACTCCATGCTATGATGTTGCAATTGCGAAAATGAACGCAGAAAATCTAAGCATGGTAAGTGAATTCTTCAGAAAATCTTGACATGAACAGCTTTATCCTCTGTTTATGTTAACCTGGAAAATACTGATTACTTTTGCCTACTCCATTCGTAGTATTTCTCTTTTCCTAAATAAGCAACTTCATGGATGTCTGATTTATAATGTAAGTGCTTTGTTACCTGCTCATCTCTGTTCCTAACAGAGAAAATACCAAGAAGACTTTGAAAACATGAAAGACCAAATCTACTTTATGCAGACTGAAACTCCAGAATATGAAGCTAATAAGCGAGTTTCAAACAACGTCAGTAAGGTATGTCATGTGTTTAGCTTGAGGGTAGTGCTGAAGTCAGGCCAGTTTCTGCTAAAACTGTTTTGTCAAGTGTCAAAAAGTATTTTCTTACATGCAAAACATGTATTCTTGTGTGCTTTCCCCCAGGAAGCTCCTAGCCATGCTTATGGTCTTCCACAGTAGCACCCATGAAATAGAATTTTCTTTCAGTGAAGTAGAATTTGCTTCATTATTTGTTCTAATGATGTTATGTGCCTAACATTTAGTTGGAACAAATTCATTCTGTTAACCAAGACCAACTTAAGCTAGCTGAATTTGGCTTAGTATTTTCATATTTATTCATCCTTGGTCAGTGTATTTCATTGACATTGTGCTTTATTCAAAGTACAAAATTTGGCTTCTGCATTTTCTGCAATAGTATATGCATCAGCAAAGACAATCTTATGTCATTACTTGTAAAAATATGAGTATTCTGAGATGTCAGCTGATATTTGAAAAATTACAATGTTTGGAGAGGTGCTTAGAGGTGGAGACGTCTACTGAATAGCTTCCACTTATGTTGTGACCCTGCCTCCCATCTCATCATCTGTGCCCTCCTGTGATCTGAGTGACTTTCATGGTCCTTGGCCATCATGAATCATGTCAAAACCCAGGGGAAATTTTCCTGAAAACTTCAACATAGTACAGGTTTGTGAGCACTTGGCTTTTATTAGTGATTTTTAAAACTTCACCTTTTTTATTTTTTTAAAGGTAAAATACAGAGCAGACTATGAAAAGAAAAAAGCTATTGCAGATTATAATGTGCTTCCTGCTACAGAGAACCCATTGCTGAGGCAATTAAAAGCTGCAGGAAATGTGCTGAGTGATGTAAGTATTACCAAAGTACAGCTGGATGATTTCTAGTCATGTACAATAAGTCATCATTTCTTCACAAGGCTTCTCCTTTGGATCGCTTAGTATTTCTAGTTTTATAGATCAATATTTATCATGAAATACCACCCACAAGAACAGTATAGGTAAGGAGTCATTTCTTCAAAGCAGAATGGAGCAATAGCTGTAGCATGTTTTGGGGATAGCTAATTATTGAATAGTTCACTTAGATCTCTCTGGAAAATGAATCACTAAATGACAGCTCTTCCCTTACTGTTTTAAGAAACTTCAGCTGGTGGCAATAATGATAAAATATGTGGTACTTATCTATAATATTGTATTCTGGTTACTCACTGTAATGGCTTTCTCTGTTTGTCTCTTCTTGCTGTTTGCATCTGTATGGAAGTAGACTGCTTATTTCTAAGTGTCAGAAGTTCAAAACCCCTTAGTCAGACCTTTCTGTCTCCTATTACAAACCTAATAGTAACTAAAAAAAGGTTTTTAAAAAAATCATTGGGAAAAAGTGCCATCTGTTTTTTAGTTTTCTGGGAAAGCTTTTCTTTCCAATCATTTCACTCTTTTGTAATTTCTAATGTGTTGTGAGTGAGTTGCAGTGAAATCTACTTCATTATCTGACATTGTTTTCTTTTGCAGAAATTATACAAAGAAGCCTATGAACAATCAAAAGGAGCCAGCATTAATTACTGTGACACACCAAAGTTCCGGACTGATAGTGTCCTGAAGAATTTTAGTGATGTAAGTATTTGATTTATGCTATGTTATTCAGTACTGACACTCCTGATTACTTTTGTTTATCGACTCTTGACTATTTTTCCAGGTAAAATACAAAGATGCATATCAAAAGAATATTTTAGGACACTATGTGGGCAGCTTTGAGGACCCACATCAGATACACTGCATGAAAGTTGAAGCTATGAAGAGCGATGTAAGTGTGGCTATCATGCTGTTTTCACCACCATGTTGTCATGTCAGAGAAAGCTCATGACATGCAGAAGTAAGTGGCTTCTTACTGAATGTTGATTTTATTCCTAGAAAAATTACAAAGCAGAGTATGAAGACGAAAAGACAAGATGCTACTTCCCTCAGACCATAACTCAGGAGTATGAAGCAATTAAGAAGTTAGAGCAGTGTAAAGATGTAAGTATGGGACAATAATGGTTATCAAGTAGCCAACTACATGCAGAGTATCTGGGCCTCAGGCACGTAGAAATTTACAGAGTGATTCTTCTTAACTTTGATGATTTCTAATTTAGTCTTATTAGCATATATGACTTGTAAAAACCATGTTCAGCTGTATTTTAGAGCCTTTTCTGACATCTAGTGATCAAAAGAGATATAGCATAATTTTTTTTAACAAGTAAAACCATAAAATTAGAGTAGTACCAAACTGAATTAATGATCTTCAAGCATTTACCTGCTTAAGTCAATGTCTTTTCCCATTAATATATTAAAGGTACTTTATTAATACTAATTTTATTTACTTTGTCAATACTTGAAAAATGCTTTATATATTTGTATATAATATACTAAAATGAATAGACTATAGTATTTATAATGTATTATCATGTATGCCATGTATTATAATATTTATATACCTAGTAAAATATTTTACATTAATACCTTAAAAATACTTTAAAAAATTATTTGCTCTCTGATTATGTTAAAAAGTAACATGAGAACCATTGTGCAGGACAGGGCTTATCTGCACACATGCCACAACTGTTAACTATCCTAAGTAATGCAAGATTTCTATGTCTTATAAGATAGTTTTGCTTATTTGCATTTTCTGCAAATATGTTTATTATATTCCTTCAGCACACCTACAAAAAGCATCCTGATCAAACCAAATTTACTCAAGTGACTGACTCTCCAGTACAGAAGCAAGCAGAGATCAATAGCAAACAGCTGAGTGATGTAAGTAATCTTAGGAAATACGTTGCTTCACTCTGACATTATCAGTTTCTGCACTCTTGACTACCTTTACTTTATCATCCAGTTTTAAGAGAACTCCTGAAATGAATGTGTAGGTGAGTGTGTGCACTTATACACACACGCACGAGCACAAAAACGTTTATGTGTATTCACAGTTCTGTTCCAGTGGGAGATCAGCTGAAAATCAGATTTTTTTTTTTAGTTTTTCAGTTGGCTGTTCATGTCAATTTTTAGTATGTATGTTTGTAATTTTATGTCCATCATTCTTAATGTATTCACACCAGTTAAGTCAATGGGGTTTATACCACTCACTTGGCAAGGACTAGGATTTCATCTTTCTGTCTTTGTGAGTGAGTAACATGAGATCATAGAATCATAGAACAGTTCTTTAAGCTGTATCACTCAGCATTATTAAGCATTTGCAATCTCTAAATATTGTGTTGCTAAATTTCTTTCACTGTTTTTCTTTGTAGATAATATATAAATCCAAAGGTGAAGAAATTATTCATAAGTACCACCTCCCTCCAGATGTGCCCCAGTTTATACAGGCTAAAGTTAATGCCTACAATATTAGTGATGTGAGTATGTTTTGAATCTAAAGTTATTAATTCAACTTACAATATGAAGTTTCTGTTAGCTAGTAACTGTTTATTAAAAATTCACCTTTTCTCCTAGAACTATTACAAAATGGGATTGGAAGAATTAAAATCAAAGGGATATGATCTAAAAAGTGATGCTATTCCTATCCAGGCTGCCAAGGCTGCTAGACAGGCTGTCAGTGATGTAAGTATATCCTTCCTGAAGGAACTGTTTAACTCACAAGAGTTTATATTTAAACAGCGTTTGCAATTCTGTTTATTAAGGACACATAGGATAACTTCTTTATTGCTTTTTTTGAGCATGTTATTGAATGCATTTAACATAGTTATATTTTCATGGTGTTTCATTGTTTCAATACATATTTGTATAATTACATTTAGAAAAGGCTTTTACATTATCTAATTCTCGTGAATAAATAGGCTGTCTTGCGCTCCAGTATGGTTAAGGCAAATCATGGCGAGCAGGTCAGTAATGACAGCTCTATGAGCAATGGATCCCTGAATTCTCCCTGTCATGAATTATAGGCCTAATCATAAACTAGATGGAAGACTCTAGGACATCACTGGATTTTTGGTAGATATTTGGGGATGGTCTTGCAGAGGTCCCTTAGTGTTTTAGACTTCTCTCTCTCTTATAATCAGTACAAGTGAGACAATGCTACTTTGAAAGCTAGCTAACTGATTTGTGTATCACTGAATTGTAAAGAGATACATGTCTGGATTTATTAAGATGTGTGGTATACTCTTTGTAGAAAACAAAGGGTAGCCTTTGCTTTTAATTACTTATTGCTAAATTACTTTACTTAGGTTGTATTTTTCTTTTTCTGTTATATTCTAACAGGTTAACTATAAAAAAGCCTATGAACTTGCCAAGGGTAAACTTGTTGGCTTCAGGAGCATCCAAGATGATCCCAAACTCGTTCATTCTATGAAGGTAGCCAAGATGCAGTCTGAGCGAGAGTACAAGAAGGATTATGAGAAGGCAAAAACTAAGTGCAACATTCCACTGGATATGGTCAATGTTGTTGGTGCCAAGAAGGCTCAAGAGATTGCCAGCAACACTAATTACAAGAACCTCCTCCACCATTATACTTACTTACCAGATGCAATGAATGTGGAGCTTTCGAAGAATATGATGGAGATTCAGAGTGATGTAAGTAAAACCTCATGTGAACAGAATTTTTTTAAGATGCCTCAAGCAAAAACTGTGAAGGCTCAGGAGAGGTCCCTGAATTGGTTTTAGTACTTCCTAACTTTTAAAACATTGTTTTCACTCCTTTATTAGAACGTGTACAAAGCTGATTATAATAACTGGATGAAAGGCATTGGTTGGGTCCCCATTGGATCACTAGAAGTAGAAAAAGCTAAAAAAGCTGGAGATGCCTTGAATGAAAAGAAATACCGCCAGCATCCAGACACCATTAAATTTACAAGTGTGGTGGACTCTCCAGTAATGGTCCAAGCCAAACAGAATTCAGTTCAACTCAATGATGTAAGTAGAGAAAGAAATGGGTGTTAAGGTAAAGATATTGTAGAGATGTATCTACTGAAAAGTTGAGAATTGTCTGTAAAATTTTTTAAAGTACTATTAGCCTGAAAGTATTTCCCTGTGTTGTCATTGTTTTGTGCTCTGATTTGCCTGGGAATAAGGTCTGTATATCATTCTGTATAGGTCTGTAAACCTCTCTGGAAATCATGTGGCTCTTCAAGTTCACGAGTTGATTCCTCCCATTTGTACATTTGAAATACATTTTATTTAAGAAATGTGGAATTTCCAGGTTGTTTATTCATGTTTTACCATCTGCAATAGTGAATTAACTACAGAATGTTTGACAAATCATAGTATGTCAATCACTATAACCAGGAAGCTTTGTTTTGTGTTACTCTTTATTATCCTGTTCTTTCAGAAATGTGGCTTTATGTCCGTTAAAGGGCTTAATTTTATTGAGTAAAGACTGCATGAAGCTTTTAGGATGCATTCCTCAGTAAGATTAACAATTCTGTATGAAAAGTGCAGCCTCAATCTTTATGAAATAGGTGTCAATGTACATTTATTTGCAAAATCAAACATAAACCCTCAGTTAATTTACAGTAACCTATACAGGGAAAGAAGGATTTATTTCTGTATCATATATTTTACAGAAACTATATAGATCTTCTGGAGAGGAAGTTAAACATAAATATACTCTAACTCCGGATTTTCCACAGTTTATCCAAGCTAGATACAATGCAGCTAATATCAGTGACGTAAGTGACTTCTTTACAACATTTTTTACACATTGTTAATGAATTTTTGAGTAACATGTTAGAGATTGCAGGTGCCTTTCACTGATACGCAGTTCTATATAGTCAACTTCTATCAGTGTAATTTTTCATTCTTTGTGTTACTTGGATTTCCAACCAGATATCATTTAATTAATTTAATTAATAGATAAATCAGTTCTTATAAATGAAGACCGATGGTTGTATATGATCCCCACTGCACCTGCTTCTAAAGAATTGCCTGGAGTAGCTTAGGAATAGCTTTGACTTGTGGTCATGTGATTACTAAGTTCTCTGGAATAACATGGATTTTCTTTTTAGGCTTATTATAAACAAGACTACCATGATCTAATAGCTAAAGGGAACAAGGTGTCTCTTGATGCTATTCCAATTACTCTAGCCAAGGCTTCGAGTAACATTGCTAGTGATGTAAGTATCTACTCCAGGTATGCTATCCTACATTTAGTAGAATGTTGTCCCTTACAGGCTGTCTGGTAGACCTCATGTGTTGCACAAGTCTCAACTAGAGTCAGCATTATGAGAAAGCAATTCTTAGTCTTTCCCAAAGGCCTAGTTTGCACAGAACTTATTTTATGCTCATCTTGTTTGCTTTAGATAGGCAAATGCTTTTGTACTGTGTTTCTTAACCCACTTGACACAGTAGAAATGGAATTGGTAGTTCTTGCAGTCATTCTGTGGCAAATTTCCAGAAACACACTACGTTGGTACCTATTTACAGACAAGAAGACAACATATGTTCAGGGTGCTTTTGGTTATACAGTGGAGCATGGCTTATACATGAATCAGAGGGCCATGTAGTACAAATTGTGTAAGGTGGGATGTGTACTGGTGGTTTTGTATAACTAGAGGAAGCTCTCCAGTCATATTCCATTTGTTTGCTATTGCTTTCAAATGACTGAGAAGGATTGTCTCAATTATTCTGATAATTTTTCATACATCTTTCTGCACAGGAATGCTTAGGAAATGTTTTCCCTTACTTAAAAGAAAAGCTAATACTGGTAGATCTTATTGTGGTGCACATAACCTGTAGTGTACAGGCTTAGATGGTGCAGCAAGAAAAGCTCATGTTTGTGCCAGTTAAGAGAGTTTATCTTTCTGAACTGCTTGCAGCTTCTTTTTCCAATTACAGTTGTGAGAGCTTTTCTTTTGTGTTAGTGTGGACATAAATAACCATACCACTCTCTTTCCTCTGTTTCTAGTATAAATATAAAGAAGCATATGAGAAGGCTAAAGGAAAACAGGTTGGTTTCAGAAGCCTGCAAGATGACCCTAAGCTTGTTCACTGCATGAATGTAGCAAAGATTCAGTCTGAGTGCGAGTACAAGAAAAACTATGAGAAGACCAAGACTAACTATCATGCAACTCCTGACATGTACAGTATCCAGGCGGCTAAACAGTCTCAGGATGTAGCTTCTAATGCTCATTACAAAAACCTGATCCATCACTACACTTATCTGCCAGATGCCATGGATGTTGAGCTTGCAAAGAACATGATGCAAATTCAGAGTGATGTAAGTATTTAATTAATTTCATGGATGTTTTCCTGCATACTATGAAGATAAAGTATGAGTTCATATTCCATTAAAATTGCCATTACTGCATTGGAATGGTCTGTTTTTCTTATACGAAATTTCAGGTGAGTTCTTATCAACAGGATTTTGATGTTGGCATAGCAGTGTAGAGCTGAATTCTGGAATGCTGAATTCAAGCTAACTCCCCCCACCATTTCCTAACGAAACTTTATTTTGCAACTAACGTAATTTTGTTTTATTCCTTAAGACTTCTTTTAAGTTGTCTTGCTTTTTCATTACAGGAGATAGATAGGATAGTGTGGGGAGACTATTGTTAACCACTTAGGATGAAGGAGTGGACAAAATGAAGCTATTGATATTGTTAGAAATACAGTCTGGGGATATCTAGTAAAGGAGATATCTCCTAGGAGCTTCTTGGTCCTCCTTGCAGATAGAGAGTTTCAAGTGGTTCCGTGGGCATACATAGTTGCACTCTGCACCTCCTTGTATACTGCAGAATTTCACTATCTGTGGATCCCTGTGGAGGACCACTCAGAGTTAGAACATGGAAGGATCTTAAAAAAGGAGTGTACACAATATGCTTGCATTCAGACTGTGCATTAACTTTGTCTGAATGTTTATATGGGATAACCTTCTGCATATTTTGTAGCCATGGTAAATTTTTCACTTGCAGTCTATGGACTCTTTACCGTAGGAGGAACTATAAGAAAAAAATCAAAAATTGAGCCTCTGTGGAACCTCTGTATAAGGCCAAGTCTCATAGAGTCTGCTGAAACACAGAACAAATTAAACAGTCACCATATGGTAGTTTAGAAGTTACTGAGAATTGAAGGTTGGTGAAATTTTTCACATAGGTAAAAGAAAAGGATAGTAAATACTGGATTCATGAATCATGAATCAGAAATACACTTGTTTTCTTCTTTATAAAATTAGAGAAGCATAAAAAATATTTGCTATTCCCTTCAGGAATTTATGAATATTTCCTGCTCATGTAGAATATGCTGGCTGGGCTATGTGATTATTGCTTTAAGCAGAATTATTACAGTTCTGTGGGAAAATCTTGGTCCATGTTGTTCTTTTCTCCTTCAGAATGCGTACAAACAAGAGTATAACAGCTGGCTCAAGGGTATTGGATGGAGTCCTCTTGGTTCTCTGGATGTTGAAAAAGCTAAAAAGGCTGGGGAGGCATTAAATGAAAAGAAATACCGTCAGCACCCAGACACCATCAAATTTACAAGTATACCAGATTCAATGCCGATGGTTTTAGCTCAGCACAACACCAAGCAACTGAGTGATGTAAGTAATTTTTCATTATTAATGCAATATAGTGATTTTAATTTTTATCATATTTATGATTTCTGTGTTACTGTTTGACATTCCATCCAAAAAAAAGAAGTTACGTTTTAAAAATAGTAAAAATAGTAAGATTGCCATTTGTTGGTAAGAATTAAGTATTATTACGTTGTCTCTATTTGTTAACACTAATATTACCTGCTTTCCACGAAGTATGTGTTTATTTTTCCTTGCAGGTAGCATATAAACAAGAGGGCGAAAAACTGAAACACAAATATACCCTGGATCCTGATGTTCCTCAGTTTATTCAAGCCAGGGTCAATGCCTACAATTTGAGTGATGTAAGCATATAACCAATAGTCTGATCAATAATATATTGATTTGTAATTTACTTAATAGAAGAAATAACTTTGTGCTATGATACTGAATATAGAAATGCACAAGCTCTGAATTCAGCTAAACTTTTACTTGTAGAAGACAGTGAGTTTTGTGCTTGTCAAGCAAATTTTTAAACTGTCTGAGCATTCATGAACATAAACACATTTCAACGTTTTATTGCCAAAATACTTGGGTAGAATGAATGAGAAAATGACTCCGATTCCTGTAGGTTTGGAGACTTACGTCATCTACTTTTGTATGAAATGCACCACAGAGGCAAGCAGTACAAGTTCTCTTTATGTTGCTGCCTCCTTCTGTTCTTTCAAAGGAAATTAACTCATCCAGTGGCAAGATAATAATGCCTTTTTCTGCTGTTCAGTAGCTACTAATCTGTCTCCTTTTCATCACTTCTTCCATCCATCCAACACCACAAGGATCTCCATTATTAGTATCAAATTTATTCCTTTTGTGATATTAAGTGTTATGGTGACATTATCAGGCCTCCAAGAACCAGGTAAAATCTCCTTTAATAGCCTTGAAATACTAATAGTCTGTCCAGATGTTAACTGCTAACAAAAAGACAGACTGCTTTCTTCAGTTCGTTAAGATCACAAGGCCTGATTTTGAAGCTAACAGGAAAAAATTTCTGAAGGTTCGGTCAAATAAGAAAGGGTTTGCTTTCAAAGCAAGGGCAAAAATGCCTTGAGATAGGGTTATTCAGCATAAAAATTGCAAGAAACACTTACAGAGTTAGTGGTTTGTCTGTGTGTGTTAAACTGATTGTCTTGAAGGACTCTCCTGTCTTTGTAGTCAATGTATTTATCAGAATATAGGTGTAGTTTCTGTGCAGGTCAACATTTTTCCATACAATTGCACAGACTAAACTGAGTATTTTGATTCCCGTAACTACAATATAAATATGGGCTTAAACAACTGTGTTAAAATTATTACTTGTACCTTTGCAAACTCATACCTTTTTTCCCTATCAGGCTAACTACAAAGCAGACTGGAAAAAGACCATAGCCAAAGGGTATGATCTGAAACCAGATGCCATTCCTATCATCGCTGCTAAGGCTTCTCGGAATATTGCAAGTGATGTAAGTATAATTCACATGAAGTGGAATACATATATCTACTGTGTTACAGCTTTCTGTAGCATAGTATGCTATAGAATGTATGCTATGTATATATAATGATATAGGGACAGTTAACCCTGAGAACTGGAACTCTTATGATACTTCAAAATAAGAAGTAAATTCAGATGTTTACATGAGTGTCTGAAGAAACCTCTTACTTTGGAAATGCATCATAATGTGTGTGTGTTGGTGAGCTGGGGCTGGTTGTTTTATATGCTTCAGGTATTCACCAGCTTATTTGAAATTTCTTTTGTTATAATTTACCTGAGCTGTATTCTTAATTGCTGGAGGCCTGTATTTCTACTTGACTGGCATTCATGAGTAGTACAGAAATGTGGCTGTGTTCAGGCAGCTACATTAATTGGCAATAGTAAAACTTGGTGTGCCATCCGACGCAAGCTGTGAAAGGGGATTTGGAACACAGAAATAAATTTACTAACTTTAACAAATGGCTAGAACGACTTCCATTGCCTACTTAAAAATTGCCTCTCTCCAATAGCTGAATATAGGGACATCTAATTGTCTGGTAGTCTTGGGCTTTTTAATAATATATCATTATGCTAGGCTTTTAATGAAAAGATGAATATTCCTGGGAGTTAGAAGTCTATGGCAGTAAAATATAATGTGGCAGAGGCAATGTCAGAGGAGGGCATGTAACTGCATATCTAAGTTTAGGTCTGTACCAGTGGTCAAAACAAGCAGAGAAATCTAGCAATCCTGTTCTATTTTTTTCCCTAAAAAAGTTTATTAAGAATGAATGGCAGTTGTTAAAATACTGAGTATCACAGTATTAAAATTATCAAAAGCATGTTTTGTCTTTCTGAAGTAGGTAAAGACTTTCTTTTCTTTTGTCTCTAGTACAAGTACAAGGAATCATATGAGAAAGGTAAAGGCAAACAGGTTGGATACCGTAGCCTGCAGGATGATCCTAAACTTGTTCATTACATGAATGTGGCCAAAATGCAGTCAGATCGTGAATATAAAAAGGATTATGAAGTCACCAAGACCAAATATCATACTCCATTGGATATGTTCAGCGTGACGGCTGCCAAGAAAGCCCAGGAAGCAATTACAAATACTGGCTATAAACAGCCAATTCACAATTATACACTCTTGCCTGATTCTGTGAATCTGGAGCTATCAAGAAATGTGATGCAGCTTCAGAGTGATGTATGTAATAATTAATCATCTCCTTTTTTTTTTTCTTCTCATAATGACTTTGTTATACTGTTAATGTTTTAAGGATAAAAAATTAACTATACTGGATTAACGGTAGGCTGAGATGTAAATATCTGGTCTGGAACCCTGTGTTTTCAAAAATTATCAGAATTATGTGTAGCTGCTTATCAGCTTTGCTAGCAAATAACAACTTCCTGTGTTATATCTCTACATATTTGGCTAATGAACACGTTTTTCTAATTAACATTTTTTTGTAGTTGGATTTGAATTTGTTGTTACTGTGATTATTATTTGTATTGTCTGATTGTGAGTTATATATAGTCTAAATTCTGACTATATTTTATTCAAGTTTTCAAAAAATACACATTATGTACGTTTGTATTGTATCTAGAGATTTGAGTTCTGTGACTCGTTTCCTTTCTTTTTTTTTTCCCCCTATAGTGTAACTTCAGGCACTGCTTCTTTACCCATAAATATTTAGTTTAATCTGCTTTATTTAACAGTCCTCTGACAAATTTGAAGTTCTCCAAAATGTTAGTAATCTGATTGAAAGTGTTCTTCAGATTCTCAGTATTGTTTGGGGAGGATCATGTGCACGTTCCCATTAGCCAACAGATAGAGGATCCAATCTTTGGACACTGTTCTTTTCGAATACAGAAATTTGCATCTCAAGTTTTTTTCTTCCCCATTGTATTTTTACCTGACTTTACTGTGTTGGCTGAGTTTGCTTGGCTGTCTCAGATGTTCACAAGGAGAGAAACGTATTACATGAGGACAAATTTTTCCATGTATACACATGCTGTGAAAGTATATAGTCCTTCTCTCAGACTCTGATATTCTCCTTGTTAATCCTAACTGCAGTTCAGGAACAGGTTTTATTGTTGCTGTATTTTTGTACTTTTATCTGTTCTGAAGTATGATTAAGTAGGAATGATGTCTAGTCAAGACTGTGCAGAACAAGGTGATTAAGAGAAGTTGTTGAAACAATTTCTCTAAATCAATTCTACTGCAAACTGAGTCACCAACAAACGAGTGTCAGTTAAAAAAAATATTATATTTTTGACAGAATTTTATATTTAGTACTCAAAATTTGTTTTAAGGTCTATGCATTTGATTTGTAGTGAGAATTCTACACACTGGTTTAGTGAAAAGAATTTCTTTATCCCTAACACATTCATAGTTGTTAATGTATGTGGAGAATATGGAAACCAGTAGCAGTTATAACAGGCTTGTCTAAATTTTCCTAAAAGAATGAATAACCAGGAGAAGTTTTAAGGCCTTACCTGTTTTTATTTATATAGGCATTCTAATTTTCCTTGTCTCACTGTGGTCTTCCTTGTCTATTTTTTAAAAGAATGTTTACAAAGCAGACTTTAATAACTGGTTGAGAGGAGTTGGCTGGGTACCAATTCAGTCGCTGGATGTAGAAAAGGCCAAAAAAGCTACAGAGATTCTCAGTGAGAAGAAGTACCGCCAGCACCCAGACAAGCTGAAGTACTCCATTACAATGGATGCCATGGAGCAAGTGCTAGCTAAGCAAAATGCCAAGACCATGAATAAGGTGAGAATTTGTGGAGGTGATCATGAGTCGGAGGTTGGGTCGTTGTCTTGCAAAATTGTGGAGCAGGTGCATTCCCATAGAAGTCACTAGAGTTCAATGAGTACAATGATTTGCTTCATTAAGACTGGGCACTAAGAGATGCTGGAAGCCTCAGACTATTCATGATTAAGGGGTTTTATTATCTGTTTAAAAAGATTAAAGATTTCTCTTTTGTGTATGTGAGTAAAGATGTCTTCTCCAGATTTATAGTGCTTTGGTAACCTTCACTCTTTTTCTGCAGGAAGTAGTATTCATAATCAGTGAGTTGAAAAACCTCTGAAATTCTTTTAGTTATGTACAACTTGCCTTGAAAAGTGGAGTTCTTTAAATTTGCCCCACGTTGTCTGGGACACCACTGATCCCACATTCCATGTTTGCCATGGAAAGAGGGTGTGTAGAAAAAAAGGAAAATTATGCTTTACATTAAAGCGAGTGAAAATGCAGACTGAAATATTCTGTTTAAATATTTACTAGTTCTCAAAACATACTTTGCAAATTTTTCAAATAGAGTACTAACGGAAGAGGAGAAATATAATATTGCCACTCAGCTGTTGTATTTGTGAAGATTATTTATAGTGCTTATGACACCCTAAAATGTTATTTATTGCAAATGAACATAACAAAAGCAAGCTCTTATTTTATGAGTGCGATGCTTTTTCAGTGCTAAATATTAGTTTTTAATTGCAGAGACTCTACACTGATAAATGGAACAAAGAGAAGACCAGCATTCATGTTATGCCAGATACTCCAGAAATTCTGCAGTCTAGAGTGAACCAGATCACAATGAGTAATGTGAGTTACCATGCTCACATGGGGCATTCAGTGTCTGTTGCAAAAATTTGTGTCATTTTTATGTCTTTAAGTTAAGATGGTGGGCGCTTCAGTACTTCTGCCTTCAAAATAGAGAACATGTTTTCTTTTACTTTTTAAATTAGAAACTTTACAAAGCTGGGTGGGAGGAAGACAAGAAGAAAGGTTATGACTTGCAGCCAGACGCCATTCCAATAAAAGCAGCCAAAGCCTCCAGAGACATAGCAAGTGATGTAAGTTTGATTACGTGATAGTACTTAGAGTAACTACAAAGACAGTAAGAGAGCATTTTCAAGGTGTTCTGTTATGCACAAGTTTTTTTTTCAAACATCTTGAGTTGTTTATATTTCAGTTGTATGCTTGATGGTATAAGCCTTTGCAGTATTTGCTCTCCAGTAGAAAAATATTGAATTGTGCTTTTTTGCTCTTTGTTCAGCAAGCTGCTGAGCTTCATGTGCATGTGCCGTGGGCTGTTATGTAAGGCTATGTTTAAATGACTAAACCTGAGATCTTGTCATGAAACCCCCCCAGATACTTTCTGTTTTCAGGGATATGATTGAGCTTAATAGCACATTTTTTAAAATTTAATTTTTTACTGTTCTTTCTCTTTCCTGCTGTCAGTATACATACAAACTAGCCTATGAAAAAGCAAAAGGAAAGCATATTGGATTCCGCAGCCTTGAAGACGACCCCAAGTTGGTGCACTTCATGCAGGTCGCTAAGATGCAATCTGATCGTGAATACAAAAAAGACTATGAGAAAGCAAAGACTAATTTCCATACTCCAGTTGACATGTTCAGTGTTGTGGCAGCCAAAAAAGCACAGGAAGTGGCTACAAATGTAAACTACAAAAACTTGATTCATACCTACAGTGTTCTGCCTGATGCTATGAGTCTTGAATTAGCCAAAACCATGATGCAGATACAAAGTGATGTAAGTGAGAGATTCGTCACCCTTTGCATTATGAATACAATGATGCATGGTTTATGAAAGCATATTGTAAGATAAATAGTACTATTTTCATAGTGAAATTAGTTCAGTTATGTACTAAAATGTAGCAAATGGAACCAAACTTTCAGCAGTCATAGCCATTGTATTTTTCTAAGACTGAAGTATTACATTACACCTATTGCTAAAGAATTTGGGCTCAGAAATAAATAATTTTATGTATAAAGTGAAATGGATATTTATTGCTTACATGTCCTGTCAGATCTCCAGGAGCAATATTTGTGTGCAGGCCGAGACAGGAAAAGCTTCATTTTTTGTTAGCAGTTTTATACTGTACTTCCAAAAAGATCTTTTGAGAAGAAGGGGAAACCAGCTAAATAGCCATATTCTCAGATTTTCTGGGATTTTTAACCTCTAGAGAGGAGGGCCTTTTTTTCTTGGTAGAGTGGTTCAAGATGATCTTCTTCAATGGGGCTTGAGTATATAATGTCATGCGAGCAATCTATATACATCATAAGGAGGATCTGCACATTGTATAAAAGGCAGAGTTGTAAAATACAGACACCACTAACAAATGTATTTCTAAATAAACCTTGAATGCACCTTGATACTGTGCTGCTTTTTAGAATAAGATAATTCAAAATCTAACATTCATTAAACACAAAAATAAGTGTCATGATTTACGAACTTTTTCCTAAATCTGATTATTTTCTTTTTCTGCCTCCAGAATCAATATAGAGCAGAATATGATGAAAGTATGAAGGGTATTGGATGGGTACCACTGGGCTCCCTGGAAGCTGAAAAGAATAAGAAAGCAATGGAAATTCTTAGTGAAAAGAAGTATCGCCAGCATCCAGACAAGCTGAAGTATTCTGTTCCTCTAGATTCCATGAACATGGCCTTAGCTTTAAATAATGCTAAAATCATGGATGAGGTAAGAAAGCATTAATCAAAATTCATTTAAGTTTGCAGAAGTAAGAAACAAACTATACCTCCTGTAATAGTCAGTCTTACTATTTGCACAGCTTTGGTAATTGTCGATTTTGACAGCTAATGAATATGCTTGACTGTAATTGTATTTCATCTTAATAGACCTTTGATATACCTGAAAGCAAATCATGACCCTATTATTTCTAAGAAATGCATACAAAGACGGAGCAAGGTGTGTGTGTGTGCCATTTTATTAATGAAGTTTGTCCAAGATAACTGATTTTAGCCTTTTAGCAGTTTAAATCTTGGGGTTAAAAATACTGGAGTGAGCCCTTTCAGAAACAAGGTTTAAACTTTTAAATGTATAGTCCATTTCATCTGATGCCTGTTACATTAATATGGAATTACTACATGATATGAATGCTGTTATAATGAGATATTTATTTTCTAGCTCTTCTGCTGAGCTGATGTAATCTGCTGGTGTTCCTTAGAAATATCTAGGCTTCACGTGCGTTGTAGTTACAGACACTGTCCGAATCTTACGTGTACTTTTGTTAGCTCTGTTTCCTCTAAGAAAAGCTTTATTGCCTCTCTCAACTGGTACTTACTTTCTTGGAGATAAACTAATAATCTTCCACCTGTAACTCTTTTTTTTCTTATACCTTCTGGCTTGGCTTTTAGCCATGGCTTAACCCTGGTAGGCAGCTAAGCACCGCACAGCCACTTGCTCACTTCCTCCCTTAGAGTGTGATGGGGAAGAGGAAAGGCAGAGTAAAAGCAAAAAAACCTTGTGGGTCAAGATAATAAATGTTTAATAAGCAAAGGAGAAGTGGAAGAAGATAGAAAACAAGTGATGCAAAAGCAGTCGCTTGCCACCTCCCATGAGAAGGCTGATGTCCAGCCAGTTCCCAAGCAAAACCCTCTCTGCCCCCTTTTTATTTTCTGAGCATGACATTATGTGACATGGCATACCTCTTTGGTTAGCTGGGTTCATCTACCTGGTTATATCTCTTCCAAACCTCTTGCACATCCCCAGTGCATTCACTGTGGGGGCACAGAGGAACAGTGAAGGCCTTGATACTATGCACACACTGTTCAGCAACAGCTGAAACAGTGATATAGTACCAGCATTATTTTAGTCGCAAATCTAAAACAAAGCATGATAAGAGCTGCTGTGAAGAGAATTGACTCCACCCCAGCCAACCCAGTATGTTCTGAAACCTGTTGTTTTCTGCTGTTCAGTGTGCTTGAATACACTGCTGAACAAAAGAGAAGCAATAAAATAATCTAGCAAAATTGAAAATTGAAATAAATTATTTGAATAAAAATTGAAATAAAAATTCTTTTATTTCAGCCTCACACAATGAACTTCATAAGAGCTATTCCTGATATACACTGCCTTTAATTGCTAAAATAAAAAGACAAATGCTCCTACCATGTTACTAGTTGCATCATTGTAAAGAGAGATTGTATTTCAAATAGGAAATATTCTTTTAAGCTGTTTCATGTAATTTTTTTATGTTGACATTTTTTTAATTTTTTTTTATCTTTCCAGCGCAAGTACAAACAAGCATGGGAAGAAGACAAAAAGAAAGTTCACATCACACCAGATATTCCACAGATTGCTTTGGCAAAAGTTAATGCATTTAATCTAAGTGATGTGAGTACTGTTCTTTATTTTTTTAATTAGGAACAAGTGAGAAGACAGCATACGACAGTATCCCTCATTCTCACTTTGCAAACCTGTAGTAATTTCACAAAAAGCGATTCATTTTCCTTTTCCTACTTTCCCCAAAATTAAATACTAAAATTTAACCCATAGTATATGTAGTTAGATTATGAAGTGTTTAGGTATGTCATTAAAATGTAATGGTTACTGACAAAATAGTAATAGGAGAGTTTGCGTGTTGTCCGTGTTTGTTACTGTAGTCATTGTATTATTTCCCTATGCCCAATGTTCTGTACAGGATTCAAAATTCTTGCAAATTAAACCTATTCTTTCAGTAATAGATGGTATTAGAGAGTTTTTCAGTAACCAGTTGTTAAGGCTGTGTATGCAAATAGAATAGTGTTTGTAATTGTGCACATCTTCAGTGTGCATAGAACTAGACATATTTATGTTGGTTTTTTAAAGGTGGCATCCTTATATGTGTAAACTATTCACCAATATCTGCACACATGGAAAACGAATGCAATTTCTTGCTCTTTTATTACAGAGTATTGTCACTGATTATAGTTCAGTCCAGCTGCATTGATGTATGAATACTATGATTGGCATTAATTTTGAATGGGTATTTATAGCTCTGTCGTTGAGTGCCTTAAATAACTGTTCAAGGAATGTTAAATATACAAATAGTCCATGTTTCATGTTATCGTATTAAATTACTAGATTTTTATTTAAGTGATTGTGATGTGTTTTGCCATTTTAAAGATTTTAAAGGATATTTCTTTTTTTTCACAGAAAATGTACAGACTTCCTTTTGAAGAATCTAGGAAGAAAGGGTATGACCTCAGAGCTGATGCTATCCCTATTAAAGCTGCCAAAGCTTCTAGGGATATTGCTAGTGATGTAAGTTCTTGAAAGAAAACGTGATCCATTTCAGATGTTGTAAAATATTCATTTCTTGACACAATTCAATTTTATATGCCAAACATATGAAATCTCTTTATTCTTTTGCTTGTAAGTAGTTCTGAAATATACAATATACATTCTAATACATTTTCTAGAAGGGTTAAAGAACAATTTCTTCATTAGAAAGGTAAAGAGATATATGAGGTATTTCCAGGAAAAAAAAATAAGGCAGTTTATTCCTCAGTGTGATGGTTCTTGAATAGTTTATCAATGTATGTCTCGTATTTGTAGTTTAGACAGAATTATCAAAGTTTGTTCTTGGAAATACTCAAAAAGAACAGATATGGACTAAAATTATTTTTACTGCTGTGGTACAGTTATCTTTATTCCTTTGATGAAAGTCTCATAACATTTCTTGCTGCAGAGAATACCAGTTTCTGGAATCAGGACCATTCTAAATTCATTTGTGTATCAGTGATGAGGGACTTGCTGTGGCAGGAACAAATCCAGCCTGAGAGGAGCGTGAAGACATTTTATTTAGCCCACCATTTATTTTTTATTTTTTTTTTTACAACCAAGCCAACACCTCTATCTGCTTTGTGATGTTTTTTTAATAATGTAAAAATTAATCTAAGTTTTGGGGATTTTTCATCACATGATAGATACTGTGTATTAAACAAATGAAGTAGAATTAAAGTCTCTGTGTCTGTTCTCTTTACAGTACAAATACAAATTAGGTTATGAACAAGACAAGGGAAAACTTGTAGGCTTCCGCAGCCTTCAGGATGATCCCAAACTTGTCCATTATATGCAAGTGGCTAAGATGCAGTCTGATCGCGAGTACAAGAAAGGTTATGAGGCGAGCAAGACACATTACCATACGCCTTCTGATACGCTCAGCATTGTAGCAGCTAAGGAGGCACAAGATCGCATAACCAATACTAACTACAAACGACTGATTCACAAATACATGATGCTACCAGATGCAATGAGTTTAGAACTCTACAGAAACATGAATCAGATACAAAGTGATGTAAGTTTCTCTTGTCTTTCTGTCGTTCACAGTTGGGACCTTTTTTGCCTGCTTTTTCATTATGGCTATGTTTTGGAAACAACAGATTATTTTATATGAGACATTTGTATATTGTAAACTTTCCTTTTGCATTCTGTTTGGCAGAATGAGTACAAGCAGGAATATAATGAATGTTTCAAGGGTATTGGTTGGAGTCCTGCTGGCTCTCTGGATGTGGAGAAATCTAAGAAAGCCATGGAAATTGCAAGTGATCAGAAATACCGCCAGCACCCCAGCATGTTCCACTTTACAAAACAGAACGATTCCATGGACATGGTCCTTGCAAAGCAGAATGCAAATATAATGAACAAAGTGAGTATTTAAGGGGAAAATTAGGCAGACATTCACATTTAATCCATTTCAAGAAACAGTTGTCTCTGTCACAGCCTTTATGTAGCAGTGTTTCCCTGGGAAAAACAACTGTCTCAGTTTCCCCCCCCCCCCTTTTTTTTTTTCTTAATGAAATACTCAGTTACTGATAGATAACATTGGTTAAACAAATCTTCCCTCATTTTTCTCATTGCTACCTCTCCAACATCTATTCTTCTCATTCCTGTATAGAAATTACTGGCCCTGAAAATCTTGATAGTTGGACTTAATTAGAAGCAAGGCTGGATTCTAATTCAGCTGATCCTGGATTGGGTCATTATATACTAAGATAAATCTAAGTCATCACCTTTATCTTTTTACCCATCCATATCCAAAGTGCACAGATGTAAAGCTGGAAACACCCAAAGAGCCATGCTTTGTCATGTATGTTAACATATCTGATGTTACTTCTTTCAATAGCATGCTTATACTCAAGCTTGGGAGAAGGATAAAATTCAGGTTCATGTGATGCCAGATACACCAGATATTCTACAGGCAAAACAGAACAAGGCAAACTACAGTCAGGTAGAGTTTTTTAATACTTCCTATTACATTTTAAATTAATATCTACTTTATTCAAATTTAAAGGTGCTTCCCATTTCAAAATAGGTAATTAATTTGTGTTAAGTTAGAAAAAATGGAATGGGTGATTTAGGACAGAGGCAAGAATTTTTATATGAGTAGTATTTTCAGAGTAGCAATAATACTGTCTTCAGCCTAGCGAAGTAACAGCCTAAATTACATGTTACTGTATGGAAAAGATAAATTCTTATTTTGAAATCTGGATATGAATGATCCATACTCTATGCTTGCAATTGAAATCAATTATGTTAAAGAATTCTTACTACAAAATTAGAATTTTATTGTGTATATGTTTAACATGTGGGAAAATAAATACGTCCAGTGATTCTAACTTTTCTGTCAGCTTTCAAATATAAGAAAATGACAATTGTGCTGGTATAAAATACTTAGATTTTGCTTTGCGAGATTGCCTAGAGGCAAAATTTTGACTTGCAAGTGCTGGTACTTAAAAACAGCTATGCGTAAACTGATTTGACTATTGAATGGCTACATTACAGCCTTATTAATTACGATTTTGTTAAGCCAGCTGAAGTTTTCAGTTATCCCAGATGTATATATTTCAAATTCCCCACATATGTTTCAAGTCTTCAGGATAAGCCATAGTAGGAAGCTGCTGCAGCAAAGAAAAAAACTATTTAGTCACTAGCCTAAGACTTGGAAGACTTGCGTTCCTTGCTTTTTCTCAGTTTCCGTTCTGCAGCCTGAGAGGTGATCAGAATTCAGTATTATGGCTCGTTAGCAGATCTAAATAGAAGGTGACTTACATATTACTAAGACTTTTAAATTAATACTGGTTTAAATTTTAGAAACTCTACAAGCTTGGCTGGGAGCAGATGATAAAGAAAGGCTATGACCTCACACCTGAAGCCATTTCGGTGAAAACTGCCAAAGCTTCAAGGGACATTGCAAGTGACGTAAGCAATATTTCTAATTTAGTATGACAGACACTTTACCTAGTTGCTGTAACCTACAGAGTTGCACTGGATTGAGATACACGTTTTTGCTAAGGTGTAGCCTGGAGTAAAAAGCAAAACTGCTGGCAAAACTCTTTCCTGATCTGTTCTTGTCAGTGAAGAAAATTTAAGAAGGGTTGCTCTGACATCTTGACAATTCCAAAGATTGTGGTCAACCCATGGAGTGGCTAGTCATACAAAGTTAGCAGTTGTTTGCTCTTCTAGGTGTTGCATTTTGAGAGCAGCAGCAAATTTAGTCCAGTTAGCTGATCTCAGTGCCTATATTGAGAAATCGCTTTTTAAACTCTGAAATAGATGTGGTGACACACATACTGCTGTTACCATAACTTGGTATGAATATAAGTCCTGCATTTATGGAAGAGATTTTATTAATCATTAGGAAATGTTTCCAGTGCTTAAGCATTTGCAATTTTCATTGCTGATTATTGTTTCATCAAAATAGTTCAATGTGTTGGCCTTTGGGAGTTCTGAATAGTATGACTGTATGAATTAGATGGCACAGGAGACCATTCTTGTAGCCATGCACTCTTCCTCTCCAGGGACTGTCTTCCTTCCAAGGGATAGTGTTCACTGACACCAAATGATGCACATTAATCAAGGGACTACTAAAAATTTACGTGAGAAGCCATAAAGAGTTGCTCATTTCATTGCTAATGAGAAACATTGAACTGAGAGAATATATTCATGTTTTGCTTATATATTTCACCATTGTTTCTTACTGTAATTTCAATAATGCAATCTTTATCATTTTAGTACAAGTACAAAGAAGGTTACCGCAAGCAGCAGGGACACCACATTGGATTCCGCAGCTTACAGGATGATCCTAAGATGCTGTGGTCTATGCAAGTTGCTAAGATGCAGAGTGAGAGGGAGTACAAGAAAGATTTTGAAAAGTGGAAGACAAAATTTAATATGCCCGTGGATATGCTGGGCTTCCTTCTGGCTAAGAAATGTCAGGAATTGGTTAGTGACGTGGACTACAAACGCGTGCTACACCGCTGGACTTGTCTGCCAGACCAGATTGATGTCGAACAGGCAAAGAGGGTCTATGAACTACAGAGTGATGTAAGGCTCCTCTGAATGGAATTAATTTATTTTTTATAAGACATATACTGCTTATTGAAAAAAATTTTTAATAACTACTTTGTGATGCCCATGTAGATCAGATTGAAGCTAAAATGCCAGTTTCACCACTTAGCACGGTTTGCGCAGTACCAACCACACTGCCACAGGGACCCCTTCCACTAGAGCAGAATGCTTAAAACCCCGTCCAACCTAACCTTGAACACTTCCAGGCACAGGGAGTCCGGGTTCTCTGGCAATCTGTACCAGTGCCTCACCACCCTCACAGGGAAGAATTTCTTCCTAATATGTAATCTAAATCTCTCCTCTGTCAGTTTAAAACCATTCTCCTTGTATTTCTATTGAAAAGAAATTTACAACTGCCTGTAGTTGTATATGACAGGGGGAGGGCAACAGAGTCAAATATTTTCCTCTGAAGGACTGTCAGTGGTCAAAGGCATGTCAGGTTTGCAAAGGCAAATGGTATGAAGAGCGTTAGGTGATGAGGTATAATGCTTCTCTGATGGCTCTGCCAGCTGGAGATGGCCAAGTGTGGCAGTTGGTTCCTGGCGAGATGAGGAAGATGGAGGTGGAGGGTATGTGGATGTCTTGACACTTGCTTGTGCTGCTGTAGGTGTGGAAAGGAAGGCTGTGTGGATCGGAGCTTAATTGGGATTCCCTTTTCTGATGGCAAGTGGTTTACCCAGGGAATGTGTTTTGGTCAGCAGAGCTTCCCTTGGCAGGAGGAGTGGTTGCATGGCGTAAGGAGGATAGTGAGCAGCTTTGTGTCCTTGCCTGTCCTTTCAGAACGTGTACAAGTCTGACCTTACATGGCTGAGGGGCATTGGCTGGTCCCCGATTGGTTCGCTGGACGATGAGAAGAATAAGAGAGCGAGCCTCATCCTGAGTGACAAGAAGTATCGGCAACATCCGGACACCATCAAATTCACGAGCCTTCCTGACTCAATGCCCATGGTTCTGGCAAAGCACAACTCTGAAATCATGAACCAGGTGAGCTTTGCTTGTGTTTTCAACCTGAGGGAAATAAGTGCATGGCCCAAGACACTGTGTTCTCTCCTTCTGAGGCCTGGGTTCCTGAAGTGGGATATGACATCTTCTTGCATGAGGACTTTGTTTTTGCTGTTTGTGATCAAATTCTCTTATGCGTGGTTGGAGCAGTGATTTGGCACAGCGTGAAAAAGAAACGGGCAAAGCTTGAGAATGTTTTGGGACAAGAATAGGCACTCCTGAGGCATTGCAAAGTGGAGGCCCCTGGGTTCAGTTCCTTGATCTAGTTTGCTGTTTGAGTTTGTTGCCCTGTGCTTGCGTGATCTTCTTTCTCACTGGACTTGTTCTTTTCAGCGTGCGTACACGTCAGCCTGGGAGAAAGATAAAACCAGCATTCACATTATGCCGGATACACCTGGTATTTTGCTGGCCCAGCAGAACAAAGTGAACTACAGTGAGGTAGGTGGTTGAGCTGGGGTTAAGTGTCCTTCCCTGGACACTGCTGTGGCCCGGGAAGCAGTGTTGCTTGAGGGGAGTGGTTGTTTCTCTTCCAGAAACTGTACCGGCTTGCGATGGAGGAAGATAAGAAAAAGGGCTATGACATGCGGGCAGATGCCATTCCTATCACGTCTGCTAAAGCTTCCAGGGACATTGCAAGTGATGTAAGTACAGCGGAGCCCTTGTCGGCTCACCCTTTCGGGGGTTTCTGGGTGCTCGTAATTGAATCTAGGGCTTCTAACGTCAGCCAAATGGAGCCAATACATCTCTTGCATGTCATAACCGTTCAGCCAGTCTGTAACTATTTTGATTCTGGAGGGTCTGCGTGTAGCTCCCCCTGCATGTTATCGGTGTGCAGTGTTGTTAGGCAATTTGCAGGTGATGTGGGGAGAGTATGTGTGGGATCTGGGTGATGGACATAATCCAAAGCAATGTCCCTGGGGGGTTTGTGGCAGCATCCCCTTGCTCATTCAGGCTGGATTTGTGAGAAGCAGTCCAGCCCTCACTGTGAGCTCTCTGCATGCTCCTGGTAGCAAACACAGCTGAGCTGCACATTGGGAACAAATACCCCAACCTGGTTTTAGTGTAGAATATAAAGGCAGGGTAAAATTAAATATTCTTGTGGTATTTTATGTGTTAATTTAAATATCTATTTAATTTAACTGCTTTCTACACTTAACCTTCCTATTCTGTCTTTATGTTCTTCAGTTTTTCTCTCCTGAATGGATTGAATTGTAGTTTATTTGGCTACTGTTTTGAGAGTTACTAATTGATAGTTTACGTAGGGTTTACTTATTGAGATTTGTGTCTCTTGTATTGCTGCCATTATGTTAAGACTTTTTTTACTCTCAGATACTGAGTGGTATCTCCTAATATACAGGACATGGAGTGTCTGGAAAATGTGGAAGGCATATGAGGCACATAATATTATGAGAATTCTTTTGCATCCACACTCTGCTGTTCATCAGCTTAATACTTTCTTGCTTTTAACTCTCTGTGGTTTAAGATGCTACCTTGTTGAGAGTTTGAGCTTTAGGGGCTCATATGGAGAGAAAGAAAACTAATCTGAAACTCATGAACTCCTTTTTGCTATAGTACAAGTACAAGGAAGGCTATCGCAAACAGCTTGGCCACCATATTGGAGCCCGTAACATAGAGGATGATCCAAAGATGATGTGGTCGATGCACGTAGCCAAGATCCAGAGTGACAGGGAGTACAAGAAAGCTTTTGAGAAGACAAAGACACACTTCAGTACTCCAGTGGACATGCTGGGAATCGTGTTGGCCAAGAAATGTCAGGAGCTGGTCAGTGACATTGATTACA
>JANHGB010063481.1:0-15148 GCA_026283785.1 Coracopsis vasa | reverse complement strand
AGCGGCCCCATGCTCTGCTCTGCTCTGCTCCGTTCGGCTCCGCTCCGTTCGGCTCCGCTCGGCTCCACTCGGCGCTATTTAAAGGGGGCAGAGGGGGCGGAGGAGACGGGCGGGGGGCGCCGCTGGGAGCCTGCGTCACTGCGAGCCCCCGGGGGCGGCGCCGATACCGACACCCCCCCACCGCGGGCCGCCCCCATCCCCATCTCTTCTCCATCCCATCTTCATCCCTTCTCCATCCCTTCCACATCCTTTCCACCCCGGCCTCGAGGGAGTTTCTCCCAGGCTGGGGAAGCTGAGCTCGTGTTCCCTTCCTTTGCAACTACCTACCAGGTGCCTTCCTCCTGCCCCCGCCCGTACTCCTAAATAGCCCTGTACACCCCAACAGCTATCCCCTAAGAAAAGGAGAAGAGCGGGGTTTCCTGCCCCTTTCTCCCGCTCAGAAGATGAGGGATCGTCCTCAGGTCTTTCCCGCCGTCAGAGGATGCTGAGCCTCTGCCTACAGGGAGGAGGTGCGGTAATCCAGCCCTCTGGAACAGCTCTCACAAGAAATCACCGCTGCCTTTCCAGATCCGTTTCTGACCAAAGCCTTTTCTGATGCTGCAGCAGTCTCTTTTTTCCTGCAAGGTTTTTGTCCCTTCCATTCAAATCATTCTGTGTCCCCCCCGCCCTTCACACAGCAAACCCCGAACCAGAGAACGACTGGAAAGTGATCCCGGTACTTATGTCATCTGGTGCGTGAATGACACGCAGGGCTCCTCCAGAGCTTTACTGGGGAAATCACTGCTCTCAGCGTCCGTCTCCACAGGCAAACCTCGTATTTACCGTGAGGATGCTCTGGGGAGCCAGAGCAAACCTATAGAGATGGAGCTCTGCATAACCTTCTTAAGACAGCCCCACTGTCCCAATTAGTCTGTGATGGACTGGAAAGCACGAATGACAGGCTATGATGATGAGCTCTCCACAGAGCAAGTCTGAATGCTCCCCCCCAGCTCCCTTCAGAGCCAGGCAAAGACGTTGTAAGACTAGGACTTGTTTTGCTTTTCCTTTCATTAACTCTTAGAGGGCCATCTCCAAATTACACGTATTTTTCAGCTGTTCTTTTTTGTTTGTTCTCAGCACTAAGCAGGTGGCCCTCTAATTGCCAGTGTTCATGGAGGACAATGGATCTATACATCAAAATGGCAGTTATCTCTATTATCATCCTGTGCACTGGCTATTGTGTATTAACAATACCAGGCTGCTATAAGCAGACAGCCTTTAACCAGATAAAACAGGACACAAGACTCCAATAAAACTCACATGTAGCTCCATCTGTCCATGAAGGAAGCCAGGAACTTCAACTCCATTTGAAACTTGTTTTACCTCTAGGAGACAAGTACATTGTCTACCTTGCATTCAGATTACAGTTTCTGCAAACAGAGCCCCTTGTTACCTGGCCACCATGAAAAGCAAATCCATACTGCAGTGTCTTCATTCCTTCCTCAATCTCCCCCTCCTGCATGCTGCTCTTGCCTATACAAGCCCCATCTCCACAGGCAGAAGCTTCTTTGGGCATCACCAGACTGTGGGAAGTTGAGAGCCTGATCCAAGACTATGAAGGATTTTCATGTCTCCAAGGCCCCCGTGTCCTCTCCTGTCTGTCTGAGGATTCAGCCTGGCCTCAACCTCCTCAGTTGCTCACGAGAAAGAATTTTAGGTGAAATATTTGCCTTTTAAGCATTCTCTGCTTCCCCAGGCATATAAATAGCACTCTGGTTATCCTTGTGTAACTGCTCTACTCCAGCATTTGCTTGGCTGTACTTAACTTGGACATGACAGCCAGAAGGGACAAGTGATACAGAGATGCTGAGTAAAAATGGCCAGTTATTTTAGTTTCTATGAGGTGTTCATACTAAGTACCTGTACCACATAAATCCTGCTGATGATCAGTACAATCATCACTACAGAAGCTTTCTTGCTGCAGAACAGACAGCTCAGATTAAGCAGTCCCACACCCCTGCCTCACATGGCTTCTAATCCATCCCTTGCACTGCAGCAGTGTGGTGAGGCACTGCAAGAGAAGCTGTGGCTGCCCCATCCCTGGTGGCAGGCACAGGCCAGGCCTTCAAGGCCAGGCAGGATGGGGCTTGGAGCAACCCGGTCTAGTGGAAGGTGTCCCTGCCTGTGGCAGGGGGGTTGGAATTAGATGAGCTTTAAGGTCCCTTCCAACCCATTTTGTGATTCAGGGCTGTTTTCTCAGGGCCAGTTGGTTTATTTATATTTGACTTGTAGGATTTCTCTGAAACGCTCCCTTACCTCAGCACTGTGTGGGCTGATCCCAAAGAATCAAGAAGCCCTGTATCTGCCATTGATAAGAGAAGATGTGAGAGCGCTGCCAGAGCACGTTTTGCCATCATTTGCATCAGGGTCTAAATGGGAGCACATGTTAACGCCTTCGGATTTGATCAGAACTGAGGTTACAAAGATTTGCAGCTCTGCAGGAGGTCTGTGACAGGAGCTGGGACAGAACTGGATGGAATATATCTAATTCCATCTTCAGCACCCAAGGGTAGGATTTCTAAACATGACTTTTCTTTCCAGCGCTGGAAAACCAGACAGAGAAGACAGAGGAAATCCAAGCACTTTGCCCACAGTTAATTAAGTCAGCATGTGTTTTCAAAACAGTGTTGCTTCACGTGGACTTTTACAGCCAGGTATCAGCTGGCATGAGCTTTCCCTTGGATTAAGAAAGAGATGTGACTGCATTAAGACAAGATTACAGCAGGCGGTGGCACATTTCACTCCATGGGTTGTGAGTGGCACACCCCAACCTCCCTTCTCAGATGTGTCAGAACTTTGATTGCAGTGATATACGCGCCACATAATATTGTGACAGTCTGTGGTGCTATGAATAAATAGCATTTATCCTGCTGGATTCTCTCAAATATAAATGCTTAAAAAAACCCAAACATGTTTGGCTCATGCTAGAAGCTAGAACTTCAAAGGATGACAAGCAAGTTCCTGTTTCTGAGCTTCTAAATTGAGACTGCTCAGGGAATAGGAGGATTGCTTTCCTCTAATTAGATATGCTAGTCGGATTATCTTCATTCTTGGATGCCAATTAGTTTTCATGGATTGAAAATCCTGCAGCCCATTTCAGGAACAAATTCATCTCATTCAGGAGGTGCTAAGGGGAAGGATCTGGAGAAAACACCAATCAAATCTGAAAAGGCAGCACCTCAAGGGACACCATCTATCCAGCTTCACTAACGGCAGCAAAAATCATTTCAAAGGTCTTATGCATATGCAGTGCTGGTTGCAACATAACGGATAATAGAGTTGCACAGATACTTAGGCTTTGCTGTTGTTATACATCACTCTCTCTATATATATTCACCCATAGCTCACTAGTACCAGCTGTTACAGTGGCTTAGAGCTGGAGCAGTACATGGTTGAACCAAGCACCAGGAATTCAATTATCATCTTAGCAGCTCTACAGTGAGGCAGGATGAGGTGCCTGGCTCATCTCTTTGTTCATATGAGGAATTAAAATCCATCAGACACATCCACCAGAGAGGGAACAGGCCAGTGCTCAGCTGGATCTCATCTGCACTGTGTCCAGACAAGGGGTCTGGCAAAGCAGAAGAGGTACCTACGCCCATATACATCCCAAAATCCTTGCATTGCTCCAGCCAAAGCCTCTGTGAGAGGCAGCAGCCAGGACCACACTCAGACCTCCTCCTTCTTACTGAGATTATTTATCCTGTACCAGGCACCCGCAGTGATGCTAATGAATGGAGCTTGCTTGTCAAGCTACAGGAGGATCTGACAAATGACAGAGACAGAGGTATCAGGAACAATGTCTGCTTGAGCTGAATCCATGGGAGATGAAATGATACTGCCATTAAATAAGCCATAATGCTTCTAAGCACACCTCGCAGCAGTCTGTGCTTGGGCACATCAGGCTGGTACGGTTTGTTACTTGTAATAGGTGGTCAGCCTGCACCTTTCAGTTTAGCCTGTTACCCAAAACCCAACAGTGATAAAAATGCAACCTCACAGCAGAACTGAGTCCACAGGATACAAATCACCTGAACACACCGAAATATAAACCCACATAATTCTGTATTTACACAGTAACCAGCTTCCAATTTCAATCTAAAATCCACATCTTTTTGCCTCCACTGAAGTATTTTGGGTCATTTTCCCCCTGAAAGTTAAACATGCCCGCCACTGCCTGTGGCCTTAGCACATGGCATCAATGAACTGCCCAGCAAACTGAACTCCAGTTGAGAGAGGAGCTGTGAAGAGACGCTGTGTGGTACAGATATGTAATTTCTGTAATATGGACAACTACCTTGTTTTCCTTACTATACTTGCATAGTACCTCACACAGTGGGGTTTTGCTCATGACACGTTGCTCTTAGGCAGTGCAGACACAACTGCTAGAAACTGCTAATCTTTAGTCTCAAAGGCTTTCTTCAAAGAAAATCTAAAGAATCTGCAGGATATTCCTGCTTCAGAACCAAGAGAACCTTAAAAGTTCAGGCTGACTCTTCTTCAATTGTCTTGCTAGGTCTTCTTTAAAAAAGAAGAAGATTTTGCTCACTTGTAACTCTCTTCCATGCAGGATCCTTCTAGCTTCAGCTCTTCAGTGATACACCTATATGACAGGAATAAGGTCAAATGTTATATGGCCAAACTGAAAAAAGGTTTAAAATACACCTGTAAGACATACCATAATTGTTAAGGAATAATAAAAATACATGCACAGACGCTGCTGTGGTCTTCTGGTAAAAGCTCTATGTCAGCTGATACAAATCTTCAGGGCCTCTGGATAGACTCACAGGCTACAGAAGCTCTAAAAACCTTCTAAAACTAAGCCAAACCCAAAACAAAGCTAACAGAGGGAAGACCCAAACCACAACCATTTCCCTGACATCCCAGGTTTTCCACACAAACATCTTCATAAACACCACTCACATATACCTATCTCCCATCCCTCCCCAGTCATTCCTCTTAGTGTTCTTCAGCTTAGGTGGGAGAAAACTACATTATGCTGCAATACAGAAATAAATACATAAATAAAAAGCAGACACTGGGAACGGCACTCTCAGCATGATTATCCCTAAAAAGCAGTGCCACTTCCTAGGTCTCCCCTGATAGCAACTCATTGACCTTGCTTGCTCCAGGCAGTATATGCAACTTAACTCTTGAAATTACACTGGCATAACACCCATGGGAAAGATGACATTGATGTGAATCTATATGTATGTTTCCTGCCCTCCTACAACAAAAAGTTGGAATTTGCCTAATACTGCTGCATTGCTGTGATTTTTAGTCACAAGTCTCTTCATCTTCTCTGTGCTGCCACTTCTCACCTTGGTATAAATTCCTGATCTGCTGGGCAGAAAATGATGTGCTGGAGTCTCAGCCAAAACCTGCCACAGATGAACTGGCCATCAAGCTAAAATGCAGCTTTGGATCCACAGGAGCTCAGGAAGCCCTTACATGATTACTCATGGCTTTATGAATTTGGCCATGACTAAATCCTCTCCTATCTTTGGCTGTAATGAAAATTGCCTTGCTGACAACAGGAGCGACCTCTGCAGCCCCAGACACCTCCTCTTGCTCAAGGAGAAGTAACAGCACCCCAACACCCTCCTCACCAGAGACACATCCTGGACAAAGAGCAGCCCCCAAAGGCTGCCAGCATGTCTCCTTGGCCCTGCTTTCAGATGCTCAGCATCACTGTGTTACTGGAGCTCCCAGGCAGCCGATGCCCAGAGAGTAGCCTGAGAGCTATGAAGCATCTCACACTGCACCCTGGGCACAGTGGGGCTACACATCCAAACCCCCTAGAGGCCCTAGAACCACAAAACAACCCCTGCTCAAGCCCCCCCAACGTTTTAAGTATGCAATTAACCATGTTGGTAACCTCCCTGGTGAAGCAGCCCGGGGCTTGTGCAGTAGACTGTAAAACAGGATGGAAATTTTCTTTCAGCAAGCAAAATGCTGACTTAAGCACTCGTATTCTGAGTGCTGCTCGTCATTAAGCAAAAATGACTTTTACAGTTGCCTTTGCACTGCAAATAATTTCATTTAGGTGATGAAACAGCCCCATTCAGTGTTTCTGCCTGCGTTTTGTCAACTGTGTATGTTCCATTTAATATTTACAGACTAGGGCACTAGTCTGGCTTACTTAGTAATTCATTTCTTTAAATATTTATAGCACTTTTGACTCTCAGCAAGGGTTCTGTTTGGTAAGAACAATATTGGTCTGTGGTTGACAGGGTCATGGAAATTTCAGAGGCAAATTTCAGTATTGTAAGATAAAAATATATAGGTTTTTGCAACAGACCATAACGATTTCAAAGGAAACCTTTTATTGCTGAATGACACATGTACTGAAAAAAAAATCCCATTATGCCCTTACACATCATTCCAGACTGAAAGCACAGTGCCGAGAGATCTATTTCATGACACTGGTACTCACACAGCAAAAGCAATCGCCAAAGGAATTTTCAATCACCTCTTTTCAATCGCCATTGACACTAAAAGCAGAAACCCAGCTGCAAGAGGACCTCCTGAAAGAGAGAGTAAAACCTCCAAAATGCAAGACGAGTTTTTGCTAAGATCTCTTCCCACTAGAAAATCCCTTTTTTCTTTGCATACGCTGATTCTAAGACTTTTAGGCTCTCTGTGTGAAATGCTGTGTGCTTATAAAAAAGGCTTAAGAGGCTTAAGTTTAAAGGCAGCCTTGGGAATTGAAAATATCTGGCAGATATTACTTATTCCATCAGTGTAAATTTGTCTAGTTCCACTGACTTCAGAGACTACACTCAAATGATACCAGTGGAGACCGAAGACCAGAAAGCACATCCCTCGCCTGTCATTTTAGGCTTTGCTGTAGATGCCTAAGTTTTCAGGCATTCCTTCCTGGGTAAGACAATAACTACCTACATTTGTGCTGTAGGAACAATTTTCCAGAGGCAAATGACAGATATAATTTCTCTGCAAAATGCCAAATGGAAAAGTTGTGGCCTGTCAGGAACGTTGACTTCCTCACTTCCTCACTGGACACCACCATCCTTCTGCTCCTGACTTTTTTCCAGTCTCATCTCCCCCATTACAAGTCCAGGGACATTGGATAACTCACCCAAACAGTGAGGCAGAGGAAGCAGAGACACTGCATTCCAGTGCTCATCTGATGTTCTGCAAAACATGCTCCATCCCTGGCAGTGTTCAAGGCCAGGTTGGACGGGGCTTGGAGGAACCTGGTCTAGCTGAAGGTGGCCCTGCCCAATGCAGGGGGTTAGAACTGGATGAGCTTTAAGGCCCTTTCCAACCCAAACCATTCTGTGATTCTATAAACCACCTCCCCTGCCACTGCAGCACACCAGCCAGTAGAGCAATCATCTGCCCTGGGACTGAAAAAGCAGCCACCATGATAACTAGTATCAGTAGGAATAAGCAGCTGGGAGTGAGAATGATCAGTGGGAAAAAGCCCCACAGACAGTGGCTCTGCAAGCCAAGTGGCAGTGACTGCTTCTCCTTGCAGGAGGAGACACCAGAATTTGGCTCCCTGAACATGAAGGCTTTCAAACGCAACCCAAGCGGCAGTGACTGCTTCTCCTTGCAGGAGGAGAGACCAGAGTTTGGCTCCCTGAACATGAAGGCTTCCAAATGCAACCCAGGCTTTCCCTTCAACCCTGCAATAACCAAGAAGGTCCCTCTCAAGGATAATGAGAGTATTTTCAGAGTGGAAGAGCTGTTCTGCAAGAGACAGAATTAATGACACATGAATTCAATGATTTTGACTGCATTCCTTTTCTCCCTAGGCATCCCAGTGTGCTTCTGCATTCCAGCCCACCCATCCACCTGCTCTACCCTGCCCTGTCCTCACCTCCCTCCCTCTTGTTCCAACCATTTTGGTTGGCATGGTGCAGTCTGGCGCTGTGCAAGTGCTGACTGGTCAACAGGATGGACATGAGCTGATCTCTCAGGGAAGCGTTAATTTAGGAAGCGTTAATTAGCGTTAATCCATGTGCCAGTAACATTAATTTAGGTCCTTCTCTTCAAACATGGTCACAAACCTTCTGGCTTTGCCACCTCTGTACAAACAAGCCAGGCAGCACAGGCATACCAAAGCTATAAGCACAGGTGATACACAAGGATCCTATGGCTCCACACCAGGGCCACCACTCTTTCCCTTCTCCAAAGATCTCTCCCTGCTCAGACAGAGCAGCATGGTCTGGCAGAAATTCACTTCCACAGTGCCTGGCACTCATTCCTCCTCTCATCCATCTAGCTGGTCTTGATGAGAAGTTTATGGCTTTGTGGCTACCACAGATTGGGTATCTGGTTCCTGCTGGGCTCCCTGGAAAAGCACCAGTTTTCAAGAAGCAGCACCTCCTGCAAGAGGTTCACTGCAGCTGGCACTTGGCAGCCTACAGCCAGGATCAGGCAGAGAGCAATGGGCATCTTTGCTGACATCCAAAACCCCATCACACACATCTGCCCCTGCAGCTTTCCAGCCAAAAAGCCTCATAATGTGCTGCAAGCGCCTCGCCAGGGATGTGGAGCCAGCACACAGCCTGCCAGGGAATATAGAAAAAAGCTCTCTCAAGATTAAATATCCTCACAAGGTGGAAACCAGCAGATGCTAAGAGTTGTGATTTGTTATCCAGTGGTACTAACGTGGGAGCCAGCCGCTGCTTTCCTCTCCAGACCTTGACCAGCTGGAAGCCAGGCTCCCATGGGAATTGGGTGGTGCAGCTCTCCCTGGGGTCCTCAGCACCTTTGATGCCACACTACCTTATCCTCAGGTCTGTCTCTTGAAAAAGCACGTGCAGGACATTCTCTTTGGCACAAGCTCTCTGGATTTGCAACACCCCAGGGTTTCCTCAGCCCTTCTGCTGGCAGCTGGTGCTGACCACACTCAGACAGGAGGCCCTTAGGGGTGACTCCATCCAGCCACTCCATGTGATGTTTGACAAGCTGAGCAGAAACCATTCTAAACACTGGGAGGAAAACGACATGTGCTGGTGCATGCCCTGATGAAAGGCTCAACATACAGTTGTAACCCTGAGAGCAGAGAAGTGATGCAGGTGAGAAAAGCAGGAAAAGTGACCCTGAAAGAAACTCTGCAACTCTGGACCTGGGGAAGAGCAAGCAAAGCTTTCATGTAAGATGAACTAAGTGTCAAGCCCTGGCTTTGGGAAGAGACAGCTCCCAGATGGCTCCTGCTCCATGCAGACCCACGTTGGGAGGCCACCTCAGCAGAGATATTTCAGCTCAAATGGGTCAAGCGTGGCAAACTTACCCTGGGAACAAAGCTAAGAGGACACCTCCGTTCAAGGTTAGGAGCACCCAATGCTGGCTGGGCAGTGTGTACGGGTGACTCACACCCAGACTTAGTAGCTCTGAGGACAGCCAGGGACCAGGGCTGTTGAGCGTGCCTGCTGAACTCAAATACTGAACAAAAAGCATCTGTGCTTAGCTGGCTTCATTTCCTTCTTCTCATGGCAGGATGGGTGCTGATGCCTGCTCCTCTCAACAAGCACTAGCACCGCAGAGGCACCACATGGTAGCAGAAGCAGGAGGAAAGGGCCAGAAATCAGTTTGAACCTTGTCCAGAACACCACTGCCTTTTGAGCCTGATTCACTGCTGCCTCTGGAACTACTTCCCCAGCCTTCCAAATAGTCTTTAGCCACGGTCTGTTTTTCCTCAGCCCAGAGGATTTTTTTCTCTTTGATTCATAAGCAACAGGTTTATTCTTGAACACCAGATGATCAGCATTAACAGTTACAGAGACAAAAACACAGACATGGGACTTGTCTACATGCTTCTCATCACTCCACGTGGTACTCACCTCATGGGCACCTCTTTCTGCTTCCAGCACCAAACATATCTCAAAACTAAGACCAACCTTTCCTTACTGAAGTGAGAACTCAGATGACAAAAAAGCCACCTGAAAATACAAAAGAAAGCAACTGCCCTATAGGCCCAGCCATCCCTTAGAGGGAAGAAGTGCTTTGAGAACACATTGGCAGTTATCCCACAGCTGCCTCGGCTGTGTCCTGACTCTCTTGGCTCCCAGCCCATGCCCAGAGCAGTGATGCCTCCTCAGGGATCACCAAGACCCAGGAAGGATGAGGGGATGAGGACATGAACACAAGCTAACCTCACACAGCACATGCTTAGTCACTTCTTAAACAAGGGGACCTGGACCACAGACACAAACCCATGTTATTTTAACCTCTAACTGCAGCCTTTTTGGGGAAGTTACTGTTAGACAAAAAGGGAGTGTATGCCCTGTCCTCTCACTCCTTCTTCAAAGCTCTTGAGATACCCAGAACAACCTCCTGGAAACTCAGAACAAATCAGTTTGTGAAGGTCACACTGAAAATGTGTTGCAGGGCACAGCACTCATCTCCGCTATCCCCACATTGGTGTCTTTAATCACAGAATCATCCCATTTCCCTGGTGCTGATTTTAGCACCCATTTAGCAGCATTCCCAGCCTGGGTACTGCATCTTACCCAGAAATGCAGTCATTACAGCTAATACTGGATAGGGTTACCTGCCCTGAGGTTGACTGACATTTCCCAGTACAAGAAACCTACCTTCTGGAGTGAGTGGAACTTTGTTCAGCTTCAACTGAGGTGAGATTTTCCATGCCAGATGTCCTTTCATTACAAGACTTTCCCTCGTAATTCACAGCACCTGCAAATAAATAGGTCATTGCAAAGGCAATTTAAATAAAGGTTTGACCTTTCAGCTATGAGTTTTCTGGCTTTGGTTAGCTCCAGCTACTGTCTTAATCACATCTTATTATTTCATGCTGTGTATGCTATGTGCCAGTTTATACTTTTAAGGAAGAAATGCTGGCATGTCTTGTTGGCTAGTAGATGTGTGGGGAAAAATAGTCATTAGGGAAAGCCTACAGAACAGGGTATTTTTAAAATGAACTTTTGTGTTGTGGGAAAACATATGCCCCACACAAAGTCACCTACACTCAGTAATGACATTGACAGATTTATATAGGATGTATACTGCTTCTTGTACACTGACTTTAGCAACCTTATGGTTGGACAAGGCCTTGGGTGACATGGTCTAGTGGGAGGTGTCCCTGCCCAGGCAGAAGGGTTGGAACTGGATGATCTTAAGGTCCTTTCAAACCCAAACAATTCTATGCTATACCGACACATAGCAAACCACCTCAGACTTCTGGGAAAAGATCTTTTATTGGTGTAAATGACCCCAGCTCCATTTGCAAGCTGGGAGCTGCTGAGGATCTGCTCCAGCACCTGCCTGTCACTCAGCTCTCTCCTTGGCTGCCTTTCAGCTCCAGGATGGGGCAGGTCATCAGCATGAATCAGTGCCTCCCACTAGCAGCTGTGTGGGAGGGAAATCAAAATGCTGTTGGAGTAGGCATCAGTGGGGCCATCAATACCAAAAGTCCTGGAGGAGCTCCCAGCTGAGGAGAGTGTGGAATGACTTAACAGCAGAAGGATTTGTCAAGGATGACAAAACAGTTTGTATCAGGCATTTCTGTAAGGTTTGTTCTGGGAATAGAGAGGTAGCGCTCAATGCCTGCCAGGCTTAGTCTGAAGATGAGCCCCAAGGCAACCCAGGTGGCTGGGGGGCTGTGGGCCTGCTGCAGCCTGACTCACCACGGGCTTTGGACCTGGGCTGAACAGCAGGGAAAGCCCTTGGGCACTGGCTGTCAAGTCCTGTGTTCCTCCTACTTGGCAATAATGGATCAATTTTGCTTGTCATACCTGCTGATGTTATTTCCCCATATTATACTTCACTTGCACATTTCACTGGAAGATCCTGTGGAATCTTGTATACCCACAGCCCTGAAGGGTGTTGTGGGTTTTAGGTGTCATCCTAACCCAGCCTCGGAGCATTGCTCCTCTGCTGTGAACCAGGACACTTTTCTGAACAAGAAGAAGGGAAAAACATGCTTGGATTTGTTCTACAGTGAAAGACAGCAAATGCCTTTGCAAAAGCAACCTCCACGTGCTACTGGAGAGCACAGAGAGACAAACAGAGGGGACAAAGGAAGACTAAAGCTTAGGCACAGCTTCCTGGGAGCAGCCCTGGGATGGTGCAGGGTATGCAGCTCCAGGGGATCACACCAGGAGACAGAGGGGAGGTGGCTGGAAGGAACATAGGCTGCAGAGGGGACACCTTCACTGCTTCAGGCCACTGCAACCAGAGAGGGAACAAATGTGCCTTGCACGTGTTCAACCTTCATAACAGGGATCAGGAGTCCCTGCTCTCCTGTGCCAATTGCCAGAGCTGCAGCAGCATGATTTAGGGCAAGTTGGGAAAACTTCCTCTGACAGCTCTTAAAGCATGCAGAGGGCAGGAGGGTGCCTGGGATCATTCTCCCCTAGGGTCATGCAGCCAACCGTGCTGAGCAGCACGTCATGGTTGGGATAGAGCAAGGGAAAAACAATAGCTCAGAGGGATGTTTCCCATTGCACAAAGGGGCAACTTGCAAGCTATCTTGCTCAGAGCATGCACACAGCAGTTTTTCTGCCTGGCAGGTAAATGTTCGGTGGTTACAGCTAAGTCTGCTTTTGAAAGCTGAACCAAAGTAGTCCAGCTGCCTACTGAGCTCATGGTGGTGGAGCGTGTTTGGGTACAAAGCGGTCCAGCATTGCCTGGTTCCTCGCCTCCAGGGAAACAGGTTATTTCCTGCCTTAAATAATGCAGTGGAGGAAAAATGAAATGATGGATCACAGAAGCAAACAAAGCGAATGGAGAGAAACCAACAGCAAAGGGGCTCTGAAAGACAACGGTTTGTGCTTCATTGAGTGCTGAAACCAAGGAAGCATCAAAGCCAAGTCAAGTGCAAGGCAGGCAGAGGAAAGCACTTCACCTCTCAGAAAGAAACAGTTTCCCTGAGGTTATTGCACGGGCTGGAGAGAAATGTACAGAATATGGGACATTTCTATGAGGGCCTTGTACCACTCTTGGTACTTAACATCCAGAAAACCCTGTTATTTACCTGGAAGGAGCCATCATCTATCCACCCATGGATGGCCATACTTCAAGCCACTTTATCAGTCCTCCTGACACCTAAGCAGAGCTGGATCAAAAGTAACAAGCCTGTGACCATGCTTCTGTGGCTTCTTCCAGTCATGGAAGGCAAAAAAAACCCATCCAAAACACAACAGGACTGAATGTTCTTGAAATTCAGGGAATAGCAACATGACAGGAGAAGGCAGATATTCCACATAGTAACTGATACCCAGTGTAAACGCAGCAGTGTATCAGGGGTCATGGCACCAGTAAAGCTGGGATGTGAACATTGGGACGTATCTAAAGGCAGGAACATTTGCAGGGGAGTGTTCATCCTCTCCTATATGCAGGGATAGGGCAGAGGGAGAGTTAAGTCACTTCAAGAGCATTGAACCTTTGGAGTAAGAGCATGAGTTTATTCATGTCTTTGACTTCAAAAGGGATGAAAAATAACCACAGTGCAAGGCCTTTCTAGATGTAACTGCTACAAATACCTTGGATATTCATAACTTGGATATACTGGATATAGATTCCCTCCCATCCCAAGAGGGAATTTCAAGATGAATTTTCACTTGTTTTCTAGGAATGCGCCCCAAGCACGTAATTTCTGGTTTTATTCACAAAGGACACAAGTTTCCTCCCCTTTGCTCTGCAACAAGTGTGGGGGCCCTGTCTGTGAAGGCAGTGACCCTAGAGGTGCTTTGTAGTAGCACTTCCAACCACACAAATAATCACTTTGGCCAACTCTTTCCAAACCACATCCAGCATGCCGGATTATCACCCACCTAAACAAGTGCTGAGACTTACCCCCTCTCCATTTTCCTTGAAGGTAATTTACCCTTCCTCAACACTTAGCCTCTCAACCACCTACTGTGCAAAACAGCACGGACACAGGAATCAGACTCATACTCCAAAGAAAGCAAATGCAATTAAGAAAAAATACCTCTCTACAAGACAAGACCTGTGTCAAATGTATCACCTGCTCCAGAGATGTCTATTCCGAAGGGCTAAATCTTTGCCCTTCCTTCTGTCTCAGCATAAGACACACATCTATTTTTGGCAGGCTTATTGGCATGAGCTGAATATTGTACCTGGAAGTGAGCAGCGCATGGAAGAACCACAGGCAGTCCTGACCGTGAGAGATGCAAACATCTCAAAAGGTGGCATGTTTCAGTAGCACAGAGCTTACCACATCCTCTGCGAGATGCCAGCCAAGATTTGTAGATGTGAGTCATAATCCAAATTTTTCAGCTGCACACAGGCTGTTCTGCCTACATTGCTCTTTAAAATCAAAGTTTCATGCTCTCCTCTGTCACTATCTATCTTCATGCTCTTTCTGCAGCTGCCTATTCTCTGTTTTGTCATTGCTTCCATCTCATTTGAAAGAGTAATGAGTCCTCTTTTCCCTCTTCTTGTCACATCAGAGATTCTTAATAAGAAAACCAGGATGTTAAAGGCAGGGGCTGTGCAGTCCCGTGAGCCTGGAGGAGCTGAAGCAGAAGCATGATTTCCCTCGAGGCAACTCACCTCTCCTCTGGCCCTTGGTGTGTAGAGAAGCAGCATGATCCCCCCACAGCAGGACCCCAGATTAACTTCCTGGATATGTACCTTCCAAACCAAGATTGCCTCATTTCTGCTGCCCAGCAGAAAAGGACCTGGGGGTGCTGATTGATGGTGGCTGAACATGAACCAGCTTGTGTCCAGGCAGCCAAGAAGGCCAACGCCATCCTGGCCTGTATCAGCAATAGTGTGGCAGCAGGGCCAGGGCAGCGATTGTCCCCCTGTACTCAGCACTGGTGAGGCTGCACCTTGAATCCTGGGTTCAGTTCTGGGCCCCTCACTACAAGAGAGACATTGAGGTGCTGGAGCGGGCCCAAGTAAGTGCAATGAAGCTGGTGAAGGGCCTGGAGCACAAGTGTGATGAGGAACAGCTGAGGGAAGTGGGGTTGTTCAGTCTGGAGAACAGAAGGCTCGGGGGGACCTTATCGCTCCCTACAACTACCTGAAAGGAGGATATAGAGAGGTGGTGGTTTTCCTCTTCTCCCAAGTAACAAGTGATAGGACAAGAGGAAGATTCTCCTGGAAGGCATGCTAAGGCACATGAAAAACAACGAGGTGGTTGGTGACA
>JANHGB010063476.1:0-37496 GCA_026283785.1 Coracopsis vasa | reverse complement strand
ACCTCATAGCAGCCTTCCAGTATCTGAAGGGGGCCTATAAGGATGCTGGGGAGGGACTCTTCATTAGGGACTGTAGTAATAGGACAAGGGGTAACAGGTTAAAACTTACACAGGGGAAGTTCACTTTAAATATAAGGAAGAAATTCTGTATTGTGAGGGTGGTAAGGCATTGGAATGGGTTACCCAAGGAAGTTGTGAATGCTCCATCCTTGGCGGTGTTCTAGGCCAGGTTGGACAAAGCCTTGGGAGACATGGTTTAGTGTGAGACATGGCATGGGGGTTGGAACTGGATGATCTTAAGGTCCTTTCCAACCCTAACTCTTCTATGACTGTATGATTCTACTGGGCAGAATAATAAGCAGTCTGAAACTGAAGCTCATGTTTAGCAAGGGAATAATTTGTCCATTAATCCTTCCCTGATTCCTGTCAATTAATCTTTGCCTTCAGTCTTCACAGTTGAGCAAATGGTGCCTTCTATATAGATAGGTCTCAGGGACCTCATGCAACGACATCAAACAGATGTAACAACAGAAATGAATTTTAAACATCATGGCCAGCCTCACTCTTTTAGCTGCCCTGATTCAGAAAATCCAAGAAATTACCCTGAGCCCACTTTTGGCATGTTTTCTTCACTGCTAAAATTGAGCTGGTTCACCTTCTTACTTCTCACCACTGGAAATCAGAATTGCATGGTGGATTGACCATAATACCTTCCCAGTATTATGAGGGCATGCCAAGAATTTCTTCATTGTGTCTGAGGGAATCAAAGTATCCCTGCAATTATAAATGCCCTAGCAAGACCTACTGTGGTGAAGTAGAGTGTGTTGTCCTTGGACTTGGATCTCTACAGTGTTTTACTCTCACCTTTCCCAAAGTACTTGGCAAAGGAGAGTTCCCAAGAAGTCTGTTGAATCCAATGTTCACAAAAAATTGTGTCTTTTATCTAATCATTTTCTGAGGGGAGGCTAAATAGGTTAATGTGAGTGTTAGTCTGGAAAGAGTAAGGACGCTTATTGCAATTTGGGAAGGATATCTTGGAAATATCGAAACCAAACGGTTCCCTGCCTCCCATATTTGATCTGCATTAAAGACTGATTTTGATCTCAAATGTGTTTCAGGGGTCTATTCAAATTGTTTGCCAGGAATTAGAGACAAACATCTTCAGCATATAAATGAAAAGATTTCTATTTGTAACTGCTAGCCTAGCAAATACATTTTTGGTCCTGGAAGTTGAATCATGATCTTTACTTCTATTTCATTACCAGTAATAAGTGGTCATCAGGTCAATTATGTTCCCAGAAAAGGGCATAATCTATTCTGATGGCCTAGTAGCATCAAAACAGGAGCAAAACTGGTCTGTCACTAGGCAGAATCTCTGATAGTGCTGCAGAATAACAGATTTGTTGCAGCAGCAAAAGACTGAAGCTCAGTGAAATAGAAAATGGTGTTCGTGCAACAATGAAGTTTTATAGCTATGTTTTTAAGGGAGAGTAGGGAAACGATTGATAAATATAGATGCCGCAGATATGCTGAAAAAGCTGTTTTTTCATAGGCACCTGGTTTTGTTCAAAATCCTCAAATCTGAGTCTAAGGTACCACAGCAGTGCCTAAGTTTTGCTTGCTTGCACTACAGGCTTCATGCCCCCTGCAAAGGGAGAGTGTAAATTGTGTAACTGCTACTGTCAGATGCTTCCTCAATCTGTGCCAAGTGCAGGGGCACAGTAACCGAAAGCTGCTGGTGGTTTAGTTTTTCACAGCATCAAGGAGGATTTCTGTGATGGATGTTGCAGAAATGAATGAATGTAACTGTTCATTTCCATGGACACAAGCTACAAAGAACCATGATAAAAAGCCAGACTATCTGGATATGTATATAAATATATACACACATGCATGTACGTATATTTATATAAAGAATATCTCTCCAGGTAAATGAATATGGGAATAACAGTGCAAATAATTTTCAAGAATTCCCTGAATAGCTAGCCATTTTACAAGACCTGACCTTAAAGACATTCACAAAGAAATATTGTTTCAAACCGTCCAGTTGCACAAGTAAAATAATGAAGATGTGTTTTTTTTAAAGGCAGACTGTAATTTGAACACCTTTAAGTGTTTATGAAAAGTTGTGATGACCTGTACTCTGGTGCAGGGCATACATTCAGGACATTCTCCAGCCTCCTTTGTCTCTGATTCTCCCTTGTGCTGTGATTCCCGTTGGTATAGAGATTCTGTGTTGATATATATTCTTCTGTCAGTGGAAGACATGTGATAAAAACATCAGTATTAAGAGAAATAATTTGCAAAATGTTGATGTATGCAACATGATACAGTGTCCTTTATCATTCAAGTCATTGTGAAAAGGAATTAGTTTCAGTAGCTTTAGGGAAATGTTAGCTCCAGCTGCTAGTATTAGACAACCATCCTGGATAATTCATGGTCTTATTTTAGTGGTAGAAGAAAGCTGTTGGGATGATGGAAGCTGCTAGCAATAGCGGAGGCTAAATATGTCTGGGTTTTTTCTTTTTTAATCAAAGTTTCTGGGAATAGAATTTAATTTATGATTGAAACTCACATCTTGAAGAGGTTGAAAATCACATAATAGGTTCCTTAAACAAGCTGTTCTTTCAGGTCATCCCACTTTCCTATTGAAAACTAAATTTCACCTTGGATTAAACTGAAGTTTGAAGGTATCTTTTTATTTTAAAGATAAATAGATTTAAAAGAAAAAATAATGGATTTTAAAGAATGGGTGTTTATTTCCTGTTACTGGTACCTTGATGGATACTAATCTCAAAAGATCTTGAAGTGATTTAATTGCATCTTTTTTTCTAAAGACTTGTAAAAATTATTCGGCACTGTTTTTTATTTTTACCCAGTGTTACATTTTTCTGTGGCCTTATTTGGTTTATTTTTCCAGTTTGGGCACTATAGGTAACCAGGCAGACTCATGCTTATATTAATTTTGGTTAAGTACTTTTTATATAAAATTATCTTCCTGACCTTAGTGCTTAATTTTTCATGCAGAGTATGAGCTCATTTATTTTGCCACTTAGCAGATGCCTGGGAAATAATGAAGAGTAGATCAAGCCAAAGTTCTGTCTGTAACACACCTGCCTCAACAGCCGAGAGCAGAGGCAGTGCAGTGACATGAATTGGTCTGGATATATTTCACAGTGACTTATTGTGCATAAGAGCAGTGGGGAAGTGCGCAGCAGCAGAAGTTTTTTTCGGTGACATCCAGGCTTCTCTTCTGCATGATGGAGACTGCAATGATGCTCCATTGACATAAAACCAAACAAACAAAGCCCCCAAACCAAATGATTTCTGCATCCAGTGTACCAATGGTTTGAAGAGTGGAAATTTCTGTTTCCAGGAAGACAGTTTTTCAGTCTCATTTCTTTGGTTCTTTTTTGGGCAGAAGATATGCAATCTGATAAAATGTTGAGTTTTGGTGTTTTTTTATTTTGTTTGTTTGTTTGTTTTTCCTTTCGTGAAAAAGCTGCAACCAAATTTTTCAGCATGATAAAAAGCCCTGGAAAGGCTTATATGCATTCATTTCTCTCAGGAGAAAGAAAATGTTAAGTCTTTATGCTACTGAAAACCTTTACCTCCTTTCTCCTATTCCACCTGGATTGCCAGAAGGAATACGGCCACTTCTGCCCAGCTGCTTCATAGTTTATTGGCTATGGATTACAGGGGGCCATGAAAAATGTCATCAATAACTTATTTGCAATTGTGAACAAGCCCAGTTCAGATCTACATCCAGATATAGTGGAATGAACCAATGAAGCACAGCTTCTGTAGGGATTTGCTTATTTGGTTTTTTGCTTTGAATTTTGTCCCTTCAAATGGATCTAAAAGCTGAAACTCAAGACTCTACAAAACTGAAGACATAAAGCCAGGTTACTGATTGTAAGCATATGAGGGTGATGCATTTTGGTGTACTCTGAGTTCATGCAAACATTCACACAGCTTGACTCACTGTGAGTTACAAATCATGCAAGAGAGAGCTTAAAAAACTTTTTTCTCAAGGCTCAAGGCTCATTTTTCAGATTTGTCATGAAATCAAGGAAAACTTCTTTTACACCCAGATTTCAAAGGCCATCCTCTGCTTAAGGCTGTGGAATCCTGCTACGGATATTTGTGTGTGTTAATGATGCTAAGAGAAATATGCAGCCTTCAGTTTTGAAGTCAGTACTGAAAGGTTCAGTAGATCCAGTAGCAGCAGTAACTAGGAGAGAATTGGAAAGGATGCTTCCTCCCTTCTTCCACCCTTTGTGGATAGTCACCAACTCAAGGGAGAATATGGAGATAAATTGACTTTGTTCTATTTATTTCTTGTGCTTTTTTTGGTATCCCAAAATCTTATAGGTCAGAAATGTAAGTGTTGATAATGCAATGAAAATATCATGGATTGGTTCCTCAATGCTGTACAAATTTTTATGTTTTTCTCAATTTTTTTTAGGGAAGGAAGGAATTAGATTTCATTCCTTATGGAGAACCCTTAATTTGCATTACTGGCATCAATCAACATCTTCAGCATTTTAAAGAGGATACAAAGGTAGAGTGATTAGATAAAATGATAACTGTGTTATTTAGGTACAACTGGTTTTGCATTTTATCTATCTACAAAGAATTATTTCTGTTTTTACAGATCCTGAATTCTTGCTCTTTAATGGAATACAGGGCTTTCCTTTTGTATTTGAGCTATGTGTTAGGGAGATAATCAAGAAATAATTATTTCAATGTGTCTTCAATGCTTTTGCTAAGTTTTCTGGAACTGCTCAAGGATGCATCTTTCATTCTTTAAAGAACTGACTTATTATTGGGCCTTTTCTAATATGTCACATAAGCTTTTCATTGTACTGAATGATCTATGATCAGTAATCAGCTAAACAGATGTTGCTAACAAATACACTGTTTAAAATTAGCAATGCTGTCTGAAATATCTGCATTTTAGCTTGCAAGCACAGATCAAAGGTGAGTGACAATGAAGCTGGAGCGGATGAAGCTGGCAAGTTTGGAATCCCCAAAACCTAAGCGCAAAAGTTCATTCGCTCTGTTAAGACCTACATATCTAGAAAGGATGGGAAAACCTTCAGCTTCTTTTCTTGACGTGAGAAATTTTTTAAATTGTGTTTCTTGTCACCATTTTGGAGCACTGGAAGTCCATGGGGAGCAGGCATACCTGACTAACATTTGGACAGTAAATTATTGCTGCTCTTTTATTCAAGAGCCATGTTTGAATTGTGCTTGATACCCCACCCTGTTCTGGGGTAGGCCCACACTTCACCAAAGCAGCATCATACTGTCATGAAATGATCCCGTGTTTTTATGATTTTAGAAAGCTTCTCAGCTGGGCTGAGACAGGGCTGCAGTCCTTATTGTAGCACTTTCATTTTAAAATTTTGAACACATTCAGGAAGCCACAAGCTTTATAGGCAGAAGACTATATAAGTCTTTAATTCCTTGGTCTGCTTTGCATCCTCTTGAGCTTAACTTTCTGGAAGTGCTCATATGAAATTCCCCAGTTCTAAACTGGCATCATCTTTGAAAGGGAGATACCCTAGCCCTGTCACTGTAGCTAAAGGATGCAAGACAGAGTCTGAAAGAAACAATTCAACTTCCTTGCTTGATGTTACTGTGCCTGATCATATGGCCTGATCATACGGCTATTGAGGAGAAAACACAGGAAGTGAAACACTGCCAGGTTGTATATGTCTGCAGAAGCAACACCAACAATCCTTGAGAATACAATGACAAGAAGGAGATGTAAAACATCCCCATGGGGGAGCAAGGAGAAGCTGTGCTCTTCTGCCATCTGACCTAGTGGCAGCCAGCCCTCTATTTCCAGATACACACAACTCTTTCACTATGGCTATAGGTGTGCAAAAATTATATTGTGGGATGTGTGACTGTGCAGAGGTTCCAGTGGGCAGTGACATCATGTGCTTCTGGCTGTGGTGAGGCCAGTGTGCAAGGTCCTGTGCCCTGTGACAACATAGTGGTAAACTCAGCCTGAGGCAACGTGACTCCCCCAGATTCTGTGAGTTAATCTGATAGATTCAGGATGTTTGCTTTTTCTTCTGCTAAGAAAAGATAACATAGAAGAAATAGACTTTATATATATTAAAAAAGTGAAACCAGAATATTATGAGCTATGCATCGTAAACAAGGCAAGGATGTTTTATACTGTATCACAGATAATATACTATGAGGGCCATCTTGTGGTCAGATAAAGTTTGTTCTCTGTGAGCACAGATGAAAAAATATTCCCAGAAATTTATTCTGTACCTCAAGATACTGTCAGCTAAGATACTGTAAGTCTCATAATCATAGAAACACAGAATGGTTTGGGCTGGAAGGGACCTTAGGGATCATTTAGTTCCAACCCCCTGCCATGATCAGGGACACCTTCTACTAGACCAGGTTGCTCAAAGCTCTATCCAACCTGGCCTTGAACACTGCCAGGGATGGGGCAGCCACAGCTTCTCTGGGCACCCAGTTCCAGTGCCTCATTAGACTCACAGTAAAGAATTTCTTCCTTATGTCTAATCTAAATCCACCTGCTTTCAGTTTAAAGCCATTCCCCCTTGTCGTATCCCTACACGCCCTTGTAAAAAGACCTTTTCCAGATATCTTTTAGGTACCCTTTAAGTATTGGAAGGCAGCTGTCAGGTCTCCCAGGAGCCGCCTTTTCTCCAGGCTGAATAAGTCCAACTCTCTCAGCCTGTCTTCATAGGAGAGGTGCTCCTCTCCTATGAATCCCTCTTACCATCTTTGTGGCCTCCTCAGGTCCACGTCATTCTTATGCTGAGGGCCCTGGAGCTGAACACAGTACTGTGGGGCAGGTCTCGCAAGAGCAGAGCGGAAGGGGAGAATCACCTCCCTTGACCTGCTGGTTATGCTCCTTTTGATGCAGCCCAAGACATGGTTGGCTTTCTGGGCTGCAAGCATATACTTCTAGGTCACGTTTACTAGGTCATATTGAGATTCTCATCAATTGACATCCCCAAGTCCTTCTCCACAGGACTGCTTTCAATCCAGCCTCTTCCCAACCTGTACCTGTGCTTGGGATTGCATTGACTGAGGTGCAGGACCTTGCACTTGGCCTTGTTGAACTTCATTAGGTTCACACAGGCCCACATTTGAAGTCTGTCAAGGCTCCTCTGGATGGCATCCCTTCCCCACAGCATGTTGAAATTAGAAATTGGTTCTTATCTGTTGTACCTAATGGAGCTACTCTGCTGCTAGTCGTTAATCGGGTCATTAATCTTCATGGGACTGACAGCAGGGTTACGTGTGGTGCTGTGCCAATGAACAAAATAATGTGTTCCGTGGGTTGGGAAAGCTGTTGCAAACTAATCACTGGAATCAGAGTTTTCCCTTGATGAATATTTTATGTCTATTTGCTTTGGAAATTTCTTTCATCTTCTGTTTTGTAGAAAATCTCTTTGAAAGCCATGGATTAAATATCGTCACAGTGCTAGAGTTAAGAACATTATTACCTGTTGTCAAATAATGGTTCAAACCAATAATCAATTTCCTTTTTATAGTTATCATCCAAAGAGCCCACTCTGTGAGAGACAGGTTTTGCAGCTGCACAGCTTTTTAGCTCTGTATGCCTCTGTTCTAGGTGAAAGACTGAAAATATTGAATTAAAAGTGAAGCCTGCCCATTCAAACCAAATGTATTCTCCATCACAGACATGGAAAGTTGAATATGATCTTTTCTGTACCACCTGATTTACACTTAGAATTACCCCATGCCTCCTGAAGAATCTAGGAGCTTTTCTTTACTGCTTCCCTAATGGGAGCCATCAGCCAATGCTGCTGGGCAGGCATCACTTAGCATAGTTTATAGGCCTATGATCCATGGTCGATTAACTGAGCTTTTTTGGTTCTAGAAGAGGTGTGTTTACAGAAACTCAGCCCCACCATCTGGTTCCATTGGCTGTAGGTCTGCTGTAGATTAGTCACGGTGAAGAAATATTTTTCTCATGTGTTAGCCAGCCTTTGTCCACACATAGCTGACTTTTCTAATAACATTAGGCGCTCCTTATTGTGCTTTTTTACTGCTACTTATGGGTTATTTTATTCTTTTAATGGCTCTGCAATGGTTCATTTGCTTTCTGAAATTATTCTTTAAAGAACCTGTGCAGATGGAGAAAAAGGGGTTGATTCCTCCTGCAAGCAGCTGTTGACAGATTCAGTGAAGCTGGTTGATGAACACTGCTGTAAATATTCACTATCTCAGCTCTGCAGGTTTAACTTCTTTGTAGGGTGTTTGGGAATATCTGATATTACAGAATATGAAAGCAGAGCAGGGGAGAACTGCCTTCAGGTTCCAAATGAAAATGACTGATTACAAACCCTGTATTTTAATGGCATTGTCTCTCCCAGGGACCTTTTCAAATTTAAGCCAGCAATGTCCCAAGTAGACTTTATGGACCAGGCATATCTATTGGTTTTACAGGCATGTGTTATTCACTGGTTTCGTGTGTACCGATTCCCAGAATCATGGTTTTATAGCTCTCCTTCCATCTTAGCAGTGCTAGCAGCTGCAGGGGCTGAAGTGATGGGCTGTCTACACTAGTTGTGAACCAGCCCATGAGAGATTTCACTTGGAAGGAGGTTTCCTTGACTCAGCCATTCACTAAAGGCTCAGTTGGCCTTATTGTTAGGAGCACGGTGTGATAAAACAGCCTACCTGCTGGATGCCTGCTCAAAGGAGGAACCACTATCATATTTCCAGGAGGGCAAATGAGAGAAGCATCAGGAAAGGAGGCACACATATCCCGTGGAGGGAATGTCCTTTTTCCTTTTCCACCGAAGTGCAGCACTGTAGCATATGGTGCTTTCACAGTGCCCTCTGCTGCAGGCTCGTGGTTTAAATCACAGCAGGGCTCTCCGTCTGCTGTATCTCAGTTAGGAAAGCAGGTATTTCACAGCGTGTCAGTCCCCAGCTCTGAAGTATGTCTATGCACAAAGAAATCCTTGACACAGTAAAGAGGTTGTGAGCTGAGTGAGCTCTGGCATTAATGTGTATTGAAGAACTTGTATATTTTAAAACCAAAAAGATTTACCTCCATCTGTCAGACTATACAAGTATTGGAATTCTTAGAGATATTGGTGGGTTTTCTTGTGACACTGAAACACTGGAGTGCTCACAGTCTGGCAGAAAGCATACCAGATATACATATATAATTAGAGTACACAGCACACTTTCTTTCATTCTTGTATGGTCTGGTAAGAAATAAAAATAAAATAACCCCAAAGAAATTCAGATTAGAATTGGTACAAATAAATAAGATTTCTTTTAAATGAAAGCCTCCACCCCATATATAAAAGTATGCATATATGCAAAGTGCTATTCACTCCTTGTTTTTCAACTGAAGCAACGAGATCCTTGAACTGCAAAACACTTGGGTCCAAACTTACCTGGGAGTCTGTCAGTATAGACATGTGAGAGCTTGAAGAGACATTTTGACATACTTCTGTAGCTTTTGAAGGGGTAAAGATACTCAGGTCCAAGATCAATTTGCAGCACTTGGCTTCATGCTGACTTTTATCTGGTAGATGAAGGAAACCTGATTTCAGTTTTCTCAGTGAACCTGTGCAGAAGAATGCTCGAATTAGTTGCTCAGTGCAAACCAGCAGCCACCTCTGAAGCCCTTCAGGTATGGAGGGACCCTGGTGTGTATGGGCAGAGAACTCCTGAGTTTTCTGTCTTGGCTTGGAGAGAGGCAAGACAAGAGGCTGGCTTCCCTTTCTGATTGTGTCAACAGGGTTATTTACTTCTTTTTACTTTTTCTTCACTAGAAGGGTTGCAGGTTTTAAGTGTTTCTCCAGCTTGTTCATTTCCATTTCTGACAGCATTTTTAGTAAGTGGTGAGTGCGGAAAATTATAGCTCTTTAGTGGGTGAGAAAGCTGTTTGCTGCAATCAAAATGAGACAATAAGACTTTGGTGCTTGCATAGAAGACCGGAATAAATGAGAAATGTCAGGAGTGATTCTGACACCATACCCAAAGCTTTGGGTAAGTCTTGCCAACCTCAGGCCAGGTGTTTAACTCTCCCATCTTCTTAGGGCATTGCCACTTGTTAATAAAATGTCACCGCTTAAATTAAAACCCAAGCTTTCTCTATCTGTGACAGTGCTAAATGTTATGTCCTGTACTGAGATGTTTTAGAGGATTAGTCTGGTCTTTGGCGAGATTGTAGCTGTACTGCCCTCCTCCTTGTAAGGAGTAATTGCTCCTTTGCAAAAAATAAAGTCAAACATCTCTCTATTACAGTCTCTAACGAAAGCTTCAGCATATTATCATATTAAAAAGAAAAAACATTGAGCATTGTTACTTAGTATTAAAATGTTAGCAAAGATAAGAAAAATTAAAACTGTTCAATTCATGAACCAGGACTTATCAAAGTAATTGTTAAAATCTGGTTAATACTCATTGATATTTTTGACTGTGCCACAGCTGGCCTGTATTTCACATAAGGGTATGATCACATGTAGTTCAGAAATAGTTAATACAATTGATTAATTATTAATAGTTACTTTGATAAAAGCAGACCATCACGTTATTTATTACAAACAATAAACAGACCAGCAAATCAGTATCAACAATATATATCTGCATATTCTGGTTTATCTTTATTTACTTTTAGCTCTCTGGAACTTCAGAGAATTTGTGTGTAAAGCATGTTCATAATATTTTTATTAATTAGTTTATCTAAACCAGTAATATAAAGTAGGACCTTGTGCAATGATTCTGTCTGGTTTATTATCATCCTGCTATCTTTTCGGCAAATAATGCACAAATTTTTCACTAAAAGAACTCCCCTTGGATTTACAAGGAGTAAGAGAAAGAGGAAAGAGAAAGGATGTAGAATAAGAATGCTATGTTTGCAACTTGTGCTCACTTTTTGTCCCCTGTGACAATATAGGTTTGATGTAATATTTAAATACAAGCAAAGCAAAGCCATTGATACAATTTCTTTCTTGTGGCATGATCTATTTAGGCTGAATTCTGTTGACAGCTGAATAACACTCTTACCTGCCAGTATGATTACAGCAGTGTCCGCCTTCATTTTCAAATCCAATTTGCATTTAACAAAATGAAAGATGAAAGCAACCTTGCTGAAAGTGCATCATCAGCATCAGCTTGCTGAATAATGGATTTGAAAGACTGGAAAGAAGTCACCAAACTAGCTAGAATGTTGGAGTGAATCTAGGGCAGGGAAACTTCAGCATGACTTATTGCAAGCTGATAACATAAATCATCCAGGAGAGGCCAGTGAAGACCAGCTACTGAGCTTATTTATTGTAGAAGAGATTGGCGTTAATGAGCTGGAGGAGCAAAATGCATTCATCTGGGATCAAAATATCAGTGTGTCCTTCAAAGTAATAGTGACTATACAGAAAATGCTGTAGCAAGTGTGTCCAGAAAGACCCCTTGCTCCACAACACAGGAGTGTTTCCTGCTGACTGCAATGTCATACCAACTTATTACATTGCCCCTCTGCTCAGCATCAGGAAAAACAAGAGCTGGAAGTGGTCTAGCTGTGATAGCATGGGCTAATCCATTGCACTGGCAAGATGAATGGCCTTGTTTATAGAGTGGGAATGGGGTGGGGGGATGTGAATGTTAGAGCTGTTGCTTCTTCTACAACTTGGCTTTCCTGGGTTCAGCTGACATTACCTATTTCATCCTATCTCTGACTGCATTTTCATAGTGCTGCCTGGGTTTGAGGGTTGTGGGGGAAAGTGTGCGGCAGTATTGCTTACAGATTGTAGTAAACAAAAGATCAGTCTTTAGTGAAAAATGCTGGGTATCTGTCACTGTGATTCCTCGTTTTGGTCACAGGCAGAGAAAATATTTCAGCTTTGGTTCATCCAGGTTGAATTATTGCTGTTTGCTGCCTTTGAACAGAGAGTTTTGTGGGTTTGGGACTAAGTCTCCATTAAAGTCTTGCTTCTCCTCTAGAGGATAAATATTCAGTACTCAGTTGGACTGGGATATTTTCCAGTGCAGTTCTGTTTTCAGCTGTGATTTCTGTTTAGCTTCCATTTCTAAATAAAAACCCTTGCAATAATGATTCTGGATGCAAAAAAAAAAAAAAAAAAGGAAGTAATTGAGATAGACAGTAGGGGATTGGATGTAAGGCACCTTCCCTGATGATGTACGTATGTCATTTTATTTCCTTTATCTGCTGTACTTGTTAGGTCTGTTACCTATCTGTAATTTTCCTGGCTGGATTTCCTGTTTTGTGTGCTTGTCCTGGGGTATTTGTTTCTTTTCTATCTACACCTGGTGCTCATGAATGTCTTAATTTCATTTTTTCTTGACATCTTCCTGTGATGCTTTATTTCATAAAAGGACACCTGGCAGGGAAGCCTTGTTTAGCCCATCAGTTCTCAAGAGCATTTATTGAATCAAAAACTTCCTGATGTTTCTGAAGGAGTAAATGAGTTTGGCTACATTTAACATTCAGAGTTGTAAGTTATTTCAGTGGATGTCTTTTGCAGGAAATGATAATTATGCACAGTCATTTCTTTCAAGTTTTAGTACCACATGGATTTCAAGGAATGGGGGAAACACTTTGGTTTCAAAAGCCTATGTATTTTAAAAGGGATATGACTTTGTTTGGGTATTACTGCTGGCATGGTCCCTATAACGCTTGTCATTTCAACAAGCTGAAGTAAATATCTAAAAGTTAAGCTATATAAAATACGCTTCTGAAGCAAGGAAGGAGGACTTGAATATACCAAACCAGTAAAGATGGGCAAAAAGCTGTATAAATCTTACTCTGGGAGCTGATGTAACTAGAACTAGGATATCAAAACTTTCAAGGGCCTGACAGCTATCAGCAGGACCTTAAATGAGGGAAAGCTTTTGTTCAGTGGAGCTGTTGAACAGCTCGTTGATGTTAATAGGATATTTTCCATGAACTTCAAAATTTTGGACTTTGAATTAGGTCTAACATTCTCATTGAATGTGTGATATTGCACTCTGTTGTCATAAGAATGACACCTTCTTCAGAAGAGATTATTTTCTTTAGAAAGGGAGGGACCCATGAAGGAAATAATTGATAGTCTTAAATCCTGTACTTTGGAAATTCAAGTTCTTTTTTATAATCCTCACAGAATATGAAAAATGACTAGCAACTTCACAATACTTAAAGCACACCTGATAATGGAGTAATTATTTTACAGAAGAGCACATTCTTTATTGCAAAGATGAGCATTTAGTTGTATCTATACACAGCTTTGTAATAAGGGTAATAATTTCCACCAGAACATGTATGATTAACTGAGAAACTCAGTATAGAGTTGTCAATCCTGAATGTTCTGGTAGCAAGGAAAGAACAAGGACATCTTGTCTCTGATTATTGTTATTGTGGTGGGGGTGGGCAGAAAGATCTTATTAATAGTGTCTCAACTCACCTTAGGTGTATCCTTTATATCCACAAAACACAGAATATGACTGAGAATGAGGGGTAAGGGGAATAAAGAACCTGAAATGACTGCCTGCTTGCTGCTGAGCAAAGCTGTTCCTAGGAAAGTCAAACTTGAAGTAAAAGCAAAAGATGGGAGAAATGCACGATCTGTACCTGAGGAAAAAAAATATAGATGTAGAGAGAGAAAAATTAGCACAACTTCAAGTTTAGGAGAGTAACATTACCTAAACTAAAATTATAGTGCCTTGAAGACAATAAAGATATTTTAAACCATAATTTTCCCTATTTTGAAGCTGTTGTTTTGTTCTCCCTCCCCTCCTTCCTCCCTTTAAATTAGTGAGAAGCAGAAAAGTGAAGTTCTAAGTGATTTTGTTAAAAGATGCAGGAGGCAATGTTATTCTTTCTAACCAGATGTTTCTTAGTACCAGTTTTTTTGGTGATGAAATTTAGTTTTTTCTTATACAACCTGAGAAGATTTGCTAGGGACATCATTTATTATAACATGACTAGGCAAATAATATTAATCACTATTGAAAGAACCCAAGCTATGCAACAGTACTGTAAAAGAATCAGTACAAACATTCAGTCACCCTTCTATGTTTGTGAAACCTACACATATTGTGAAAGTAGATTTTTATTAGGTTCGAGCCACTGAAACGAGATGTTGCCCTCTACAACACTTATCACGTTACTAATCTGGATTGGGCTCTGTGCAAAGAAACATATTATCACCCAGCTACAAAACTGCTGAGTCAAGTTAATGCATCTTTGTTCTTTCTTTGCAACTGATTAACAATGAAAGCTATTCCATTTTGGGAATCCATTATTCATTCTACTTTTCAGCTGCTTCAATCTGTTGGTGTTTCCATTTCTCTATTGAAAGGACACTTTCAGACCATAGAGAAGTCCACGCCAGAGCCTAGCATTCAATGAGCCACTCCTGTTCATTCAAAGGTATAGGTAAGTGCTATAAAACTGTGGATTTAGGGTTTAAGTTTTAAAACTACTCTGTGATGAAAATACAAACCCCTGATTGCTTCACAGTCCAAAGCTGACAAGATTGTGAAGAAAGCGTCTTTAGACGTGTATGTTTTGTTTGACAGAGATGGAAGAAAGCAAGTGGCGTCCAGAGGAACTTCACAAACCTCTTTCTAAAGAGGATGTACTAAATGAAACAGGGACTGTAAGGTATGCGTGACAGTAAAGCCAAAGTGAATCTCAGCAAACCTGATGTCCTAAAAACAGAAAGGATGAGCCATGTCTATATGCTATATAGATGTGGAAAGGGTTGGGTTTAAATTTCATACTGGTAAATCCTCTTATAAATAGAGAAGAATGGGCTCTGAATTCTGGACTTTTGTTGGCTCAAAATCTACTTATATGTTTTAGCATATATATGTGCACAGAATTGGTGATTGGATCCTTAATGTTACTGCTAGACCCTTTCAGACATCTCAGGGAGGGTTTTTCTGCATTCCATTCTCTAATCAGTTAAAATCTTATTGAAATCCCATCCTTTCTCCAGTAATAGTTTCAAGAAGAATTGGGACATAATGAAGCTGATTTTTTAGTCTCTCAGTTCGCTCGGAGTGGAAAAATACACTTTAGATGCAAATATTGCATGAAGAAACATAATTTTCTAAAGAAATATTCCTTAAAAGGAACATTTTCGAGAAACACACAATGAAATCTATCATTGAATAGTTTAACCCAATTCTTGTATTTATGAAATCATGTTTGTAGAAGGTGTTTACAGCACCTGGGATGAGCTTGATGTTTTTAATTCCGAGCAGAATTACTGCCTTTTTCTTATTCAAAATAATTCTGTTTCTACAGGATTGTAGCAGTGCTATCAAATGCATAATTATACAGAAAGCTGCTCATTCTTCACTGCAACTGTTTATGAGAAACTATTCTTTTGTTTTGTGTATTTTTTCCCTATTTTTTTGTTATTTGTTTTTCTGACCAGTCGACCTTCTACAATGAGATAACTAAAACTTTGTATTAATCATTTTGGTGAGAGGGTTGGATGAGAAACCTGCCTAAAGAACTTTGAAAATAATCTCCTTTGCTTTTCAGGGAATAGTTTAAAATGTCCACATTTCAGATAGCATGTTGTGTTTAACAGAACTTGTGCATACCTCTGATTAAGCACAGGGCAGGTCTGCACCAGTGCTCATGGATTGGTATCAAAGCATCGCTAAGATACAAATATTTTAATTTCTTTGGTTCAGAATTGCAGCAAGGTGGAAAAAAAATGTTATAAAACCACTCAGGAAGTTACTCAAATTAAGCCAAGTCAATGAAACTTTGAATACATCCCTATCTGAGCATTTCAGTGTTGTGTCAAAGATGCTGAGGGGTGGTTAGTGGTAACAAGACTGGGGGACAGAGTGAAAATACAGTCATCTTGGTATTTACAGGAGGAAGTTCTGTTCCCAGTTGGAGAACTTCTGTTAGCTCCAGTGGATTCTCTGTCCTCAGTTCAGAGTAGTCACCACTGTAACATAAGGAAAACTTCAGCAAGGAGGACATGCTGCTTATCTCTGGATTTGTCTGTAAATGCATTGAATTAATTTTTTTTTCTCTTTCTTACAGAGTAATTATTCTCTTTAAGAATGCTCTTGGGGTAAGAATGCATATACCAATACTTATAGCTCATTATCTCTCTTCCTATATACAAATACATTAATTCTTAAAAAAAAAATTATAAAATCATTTGAAGGTGTAGTATATAAATCCTTTCAAATGTTGTGTCAAAAATCTCTTTATTCTGATGATAGCTTTGTTGGATCAATATTTGTGTTAAAAATTATAAGTGATCAGAAAATGGAAAGTAAGATTAGGTTCTTTTTTTAAAATCCATGTCTCAGCCACCTGACAGGCTTTAGAAATGACAGAAGTGTCAGAGATACTGAGCAGACTTTCAGTGCTGTAAAAACAGTGGGATGATATCAGTCACTAAGCAGAAGATAATAACTTCGTTTTCTGAATTCCTTCATACCATGGCATCAACACTCAGAAGTTCCTATCAGGTAAGAAGTTCCTGGTCTAACACTATTCTAGTCTATATATGCAGGTATTCAAAACCCTATTCCCAATGGTATGGCTGAGACTAGAATGTGCCTTTGGAAATACTTGTTCAGTTATGCACATACCATGCTGTTAGTTCATGTCCTGCTTCATCTGTGAGAGCCATAACGTTGAGTTTTAGTTTCAGATAAAGTTCAGACACGTAACTCTGTGGGGAACACCGCGAGCGTATTAACCACAGCCCTCTCTCTCCATCTGCAGGCCAGGTGACGAACTTCCAAGTGACTGTAACACAAGAAATTAAAACATTCCCTCCGCAGCAGAGATAATAATTCAGTCTTTGCTTCCAGGAGCGAGCTCAAATGCTCACTCACCACTGCAACAGAAGTAATTTCAAAACAAGTGTCAGGGAGCACTCCATGGGCTGCAGTGAACTACAAGTTTATTGCCTTTTATATCTTTTGTATCATTTTTAATCTGATTGGATTCAGATTACCCAGGAAATCTCGGAAAGATTCGTTTAATTATATGGGACCGAGAGGGGATAATATTTTACATATTTGAGGCAAATTATATCCACTGTGCCACATGAAGTTTTATTTTTTAGCATAATTACCAAACTTTTGCCTTATTTACGGGTAGATGACCTGATGATTCAAAGAGACCTTTTGGTAATACAGAATAAGAAATGTGAAAACAGTCTGGCACACTGGTCAGGACTTTGCAGTCTGGGCTAGGCATACCTAACCAAAAAAGGACACTAACCTTGTTTGCAGGCTGTTTTCGCATCTGGCTGAACAGCAAAGATTTATTCTGGCAAAGCTGTTGGTATGGAGAAAGGCAAAGGGCAGAAGCAGAGTGCAATAGAAAAATAATTCAAGCAAAAAAGCCAATATCTGGTTTGAGTTGGGTCAACCCAAATACCAGTTTGTGACACCCATTCAAAAAGAGGAGAAAGCAAGTTGGCTGGGGAAATGCACGCATAAAATTGATGCTCTTTAAAGGATGTAATTTGCTGGAATTCCTGAACTGGAGAGGTTTTTGTAGACAACAAAAATGCCACCGAAACAGTCTGCTTTATGATTAGTCTTTATATAAACTGTTATTTAAAATATGCTTATTTAAAATCTGTAAGTAATGCAAAAGATTAGTGAGGACATGGATATCATTTTGCTTGTGCAGAACTAGTCCAATGCTTTTGATGACCTTTACTACACTTAATACATAGAGAAAAACAGTCACTTCAAAGAAGGCAAAGTCCAGGAGACTGTACTGATTTATACTCAGTAAAGATTTGTCATCTTGTGCTGCTTTTCCTTTTTCTGAAAAATGGAGGTAAAAGCAATTTTCTTCTACTCTTGTTTGTCTTGTTTATTCTGACTCTGTTCCTTGATGAGAAGTACCATTACTTCTATTCAAGCAGCTCTCTGACCTCAGTAGCCCTGACCTCAGGCTGGTGTTTCGAAGTACCACAGTTAAAACTATAATAATATTAATATTATCAATAATAGGCATGGCATCTGATAAGGGAATAGACCTTGTAAATATTTTTTTCTTCACTTTCGCTTTCAAAAGAGAAGTATTTTCAAATTACTGGGATGGAATTTTTTATCGCATCTTTTTAAGAGCAGTGTCCATGGTTATCTTGCTGCTGCCAGTCATACCAGGTGTTATTATCAAGGTCTGACTGTTGCAGTCATACATAATAAATGTGATTGTGTTTATGAAGGTTTTATTAGTCAAAATTATATTTCAGCTGAAAGGTTTACTAAAGATGAAATGGAATTTCACTTTGCATTAAATAGGAAAGAGTATGAAGGAAAAAATCCTATTACAATAAGAGACAATGCACTGTGTGTGGGCTTATAAATTTGACCCTAATTTTGCAAATGGATCTCTAATCTTGCTGTGCAAGCAATGCTTGCTATACAATAACAGCACAGCCATAACACCAAGTTTTAAAATCTGCACATTCAATGTGGCAGACTTCCTTGGAAATGACCTAACTTCTGTGGACTGGGAGTCAAAGGCAGGTTAACGTCGAAAAAAGGACAAGTTTATTGTGGAAACTGTAATGACCTACTTTTAATGTTGCACTACTATCTCTCCTGGTTGTTTGCAAGTGTCTGGCATTTCCACTGAGATAAATTGCATTGTAGTTAACCCTAGCAACAAATGCTCATGGCTATTGTTGAGCAAGTGACTTATATTGAGAACTAACAAAGAAGACTCCTAGGAGGCCATCTAATTGTCTTTGATACTTGTATTTTAGGAACTTCTCTCCATCCCTATGAAATCTGAATGCTTTACAGGCTTAAACGCACCTATGCTGAAACTGCTCATTTAGGTAGGAAATTGTACAGGATAAAACTGAAGGCTAGTCCTCTAAGAAGATACAAAACATTTTATTCTTAAAGTCGAGGTATCGAACTCTTCAGTGTCTGATACTTCATAGGATCAGTAGGGCTCAAGGGTGGGATTCATGAAAGTGCTATGCTCAGAGCCACTTAAACAGGCCAGGTGGAAATGTCCCTTTCATCCCATAGACATTTAACTCTGGGTTGTAGGAAGAAGACTTTGCGCACCAAAGGCTTCATCAAGGGAGGAAGAATGAGGCAGTGTCTCTTGCGTGCTCCCTGATCACAAGGTGCTAACCTGGAAATGCAGCTGTCTAGCAAACCTTATCCACATTGTGGGGAGGATGAGATGTGTTGATAAAGGCAAGGGCAGATGAATTGTAACATCTTACTATTCCTTGACACATTATCTTTACTCTAAAATCCTCAAGGATATTTATTCTAAAGATCCTTTGGGTATTCATTCCTGCGTAGAGGATTCTTAATTTTGCTTTCCTTCTTCTGTGACCTAATTAAATATTACTTGAAAGAGGGGGACGATGCCCCAATTAAATGGATGACTGCTGTAATCATGGAACATCTTTGAAATTAAATGGGAAGTATTCCTGCTCCAGGTGCAGGCAGTACCATGGATACCAGGGATATGTAGAGTCATAATTTAGAAATGAATAATAACAGTGAAACAGTTGCAGACACATTAATGTTACTGACTTATGTGTAACTTCTCTCTGACCCAGGGAATGGTAAGGTACTTTGTACCAAAATGCTTCAATAAAAGAGAAGAAAGCATGTCTGCACTGTGCCATGGAGGGGCAGTACAGGGACACATGCCTCATGACATTCAAGCTGCTGCAGAACTGAAATAGTACAATCTCATCAGCACGTTGCAGAAAAGGTCTGCCAAGAGGACTGGCATCATTATCTAACCAAGTGATTATGGAGCTTGGCCAAAAGTGATGTATTCTTGGTCCCAGTCTCTATGTCCTTGATTATTTCTTGCTTGTATTTGTTTTTTAATCCAGATGCCATCTAATGTTAGATGTTTGAACATCCCAGGGAGCAGAAACTGGGTCCTGGGTCTCTTCCACTTGGATCCAGGTTTGTGCTTCTTTGTAAGATCTGCCTGGCCCAGTCCCTGCATTTCCCACAGGAGGTAGAAGCCATAGTTTCAGCCCTCCTCAGCAGGGAAAAGCCTAGAATCCAGGTCTACCACTTCCTAAGCAAATACTCTACTCGGGTATTATGCAAAATGCCATGGCTGTGAATAAAAACTTGGCATGCATTAAGATTGCTCAAAGCATACCAAATAAATCAGACTCTTCAGGAGGGACAGCTAATTTGTAAATCCCAAACAGCCTTTGTTGACAGAGAAGTGCTTAGATTGTCAGCTCAGCTTGGATTTTTCTGAAATCTAGTGCAAAATCCCTTTGTGTCTTCAGTTTTCATTACCCCCTGAGCTGTGAGGCAGAGCATTCGTGTTCGGCATTCAGGATGAGGCGCTTTTCAGCTCTTTGCCAGTCCTGTGCACCTATAGCAGCTAGGCCTCAGAGTCCCTTCTCTTTAGAAGGTTTTGTGCCCAGGAAGCAGGAGCAAAGTGACAGCCGGAGCAGCGATAGCACTGTTTGAGGACACAAGCCTGGCAGTGTGTGGGACCTGGTCAAACAGGATTCAGCACAGGAGGCTGGTGAATGTTTCAGCAGGGAAAGCGCAAACAGATCCCCAGTGTGCTTGCACATTCAAAAGCTGCTTCTGAAGGAAAAGGAGAAAAAAGGTTATCAGTAAAATAGTTAACTTTAAAAGAACAGTATGAGCACAAATGGGTGGTTTGAACTCAGCTCTGAATGGAAAGGCTATTGCTTTATAATACATACTTCAGCAGTTAATGTCTGAACTTTGCTAATTTGCTGAAAAGCAGTGCTTATTTATTCCAAACTGAGTGCTCAGAGTGACTGTCTAGAGGCAGTGGTCCATACCCAAGCAGCCAGGTAACTTAATAACACGGAATAGCAAGCTCTTCTGTGCATCTCTGCTGCACTTGGCTAATTGCTCAGGACGTCCTAGAAAATGATGTCTAATGTCAACAGCATAGGTGAGACATTTGTGTCTTGCTTCTAGTCTCAGAAATGTAAAATTGACATGACTGTCCTGCATCCTGTTTACCTCATGCAACTCAGAAACTTTTACTACGCTTGCATATCTTTTCCTGGACAGTATTAATTCTCCAGATGAGCTACACAATGGGTTACATGTGCTAAATCTATTTATGTGTTCACAGTATAAAGCTTGCCAGGCCTTATTTGCATTCGTGGTTTATAAAACCTGAACGTGATTTCCTGAATGCATGACACCGCCATATATCCTCTCCTGATATGCTCTGAAAACCAGCCTCCTAATGACTTTTAGCCTATTCCTAAGGCTGCTTACATTATTGTAATGTTGTTGAGTTACCTCTAACAGAGCCAGCAGCTCACTACAGAGATTTCATTCCCTTGTGATATGGCAAAGCAACTCTCTTTCTCAGCTGCATTAGTTGTCTCACTGCAGATAACTCGGCCCAGATTTACATAGGTGTTGAAAGTCACAGCGGCATATCCCAGTGGCTGCAAAAGGCACTGGGGAGTGCTCAGTGCTTTCTGAAAAATGAGACTATTCAGATTTCAAATTTACCACTGCAAATTAGAGGAGTAGAAAATATGAGGCAATGAAGGATGGGATTTATTTGCATTCTCCTGATTCCGGTATACTGGTGTGACTACTAAATATATTTTGAGATCTCCTGAGTCTTTGAAAGCATGTAATATTTTTGTCTTAACAAGGAAAAGAAGAAAATTATAGATGAAATTGGATCATACAAATTTTATTTAAACATTCTGTCAATGATGTGCATTTTATTTCTTGGTCCAACTGGAGCAAGAAAATCCTGTTTTTTCAGCTCTGCAAGTTCTATGATTACATGCAAACCCCCTGAAGAGCTGATAAAACAAGTGTGACAACTCAAGATAAATAATTGCTTCTGGCTAATTGTTTCCAAACTACAGATGCAGCCATATAGTCAAAAATCATCACGGCCAGTTCATGGAACAGCTGTTTCATATAGAAATGCTGTGATTCATTTTGTATTCCTGTCCATTATGTGCTCGTGGTGAATTTAGTGCAATTACGTGTAGAAAAAGGTTATTGCTTTTTTTGAGGAAAGCACTGGAAGCTGCCATTTTCCAACAGTGTATTTCTGTGCAGTATTATCCCCCCCTGACAAAAAGCAACCAGAAAGGTGTGTCAGAAAGACAGCTTTTCTTCAAAAATGTATGAAATGTGGCTGTCTGGTTTCAACACAGTTCTGTGTAATTTATAATTATTTTCTGTCATGTTAACTGTTAACTGTCCTATTTGGCAAAAATGCATGTTGATAGGAAAAATATCCAAATGAGAAGTGACAAGATACTCTGATAAAAATCACTTGAGAGAAATTTTGCTGAGCTGTTCCTTCTAAAGCAGCAAATAAACAAACTACCACAGTCATAGAAGAGATTCTGTCCAAATTTGGCTCTCCATTTGTGGGAATGGATGTGGAACTGAAGCTGCATTGATCCTAGCTGTTAATTTTCCTGGGTTTTTGCTCTGTTATCTCACTTTCCTCCCTGTAAAATGGGATATTAATCCTTCCTTCTTTCAGTGAATTAGTTAGGTTTTGTACAGTCCTTTGGCACTATTAATGAAGGATTTCCTCTGCAATTTAACTTGCTTCTCCCCCTTTGCACAGATACTCTTGACTGCACCAGGAACCTTTCTCTGCAGAGTAAGATTCGTTGTTTTGCATTAGAAGCTGATGAATGTAAAGCTGAGATTTTCCCCGGGAATCTGGAAGAGAAGCTGAAATCACTTCAGTGAAAAGTGAGCCAGTGTGGTGAGTTTTATATCCCTAAATTAGCACTGAAGAGAAGGGGAAAACTTAAGAAGTAATTTCACAGTAAAGCCTCAGTATGCTGGTGAGTAGGAAAATAAAGTATTGTTCATCCATGAATCATGCTCACTCCCGGGGAGTAGAGATAGATACTTATTGCTCTTGCCATTTACCCTCTAGCCAGCTGTCTGAAGAAGAGTCATGCACCTATAGTCACATGTTGAAAATATCTTATCTGCTTTCTTGAGTTGTTATAATGGTTAGAACAGAGAGGAATTGTGAAAGACTTCATTATTCTCACCATTTAATTTTGCAGGATGCCCTTTGGTGCTTCTGCTCTGCAGTACAGCAGAGTCATCCTGATTGATGTATACATCTGGTGGACACCAAAATAAGGCTTCCACTACTAAGAAATACTGACTTTGATGTCATGAATTACAAAAAAAATAAAAAAAGGCACTAAGACCACTTAGGAAATGTGAAGTAGCAGTGCTTATTTATTTAGCAGCTATAGCACAGAAGGAGAACACCAAAAAGCAAATAAAAAACCCCTAAAGTATGGGAGTCTAGTGCTAGCAAGCACCAGTTCAGTCTTATCTCCTATGGATACAGTTGGACGCAGCAGCAGGAGTGTTATTTTCTCCCTGCATGATACGAGTCACTTCCACAGGAGACAATATGCAATCCTAAGAGCTAAGCACTAGGTGTTTCATATTTGCTGAATCTCTTGCTTTGAGTCATTGATTTCTTCACATCGAATCTCATCTCTGGCCCAGTTAGTGAGCCATTAAGTGAGGAGTCTACTGTGTTGATGAAATAATAATTCTGTTTACAGAGTGCCTTCTCACCAAGGCACTGTAGGTGCAGCACAGTATCTGCTTAATTCACACTCTTTTAATAATTAAAGCTTTTCTACCTAATGTTTTTGTGAAAAACTGAATTCTTGTGCTGTCTTCAACCAGAAGCAATTGCAGAAAAGCTGTCTGGGGAGCAGTTCCTAGAAGGTTGCCCATTTGTTTGGCACTGGAGCATCCTTTCCTTTAGAATGAAGAAAACATTTCCTTCCTTTGAGGAGAGTGCTCAGGGCATGTACACATGTGCATCAGCTGAGAAGTAGAATGCAGTGGTGCTACATTTCTGACATACTTTTGTCCCATTAAGGACCACCATACTCTGAAAACATAATTCATCTGACACTTCAAAGTCTTTTTTTCCCCTTCTAAAAATTTAAGATACGCTGGATTTATACATATCCCTTAAAAAATAAATTGGCTGATGATAGCAGAGAAAGAAACCAGAAAATAGGAAAAGAAAGGGCTAGGACGACTTGCTGCCTGCAGCCAGCCCATTCCAGAATGGCAAGAATTTACCCACCCGGCTGAGAATTCCCCTATGGGGGAGAAAATCTTTTTCATACAGTTTCAGACAATCACCTGCTACAGCGCTTATTTATTTATTTATTTAGTCTCTTGTCTAAGTATGGAAAGAAGGAGAAAGGAAGGGCATGAGGTGTGCTAAGCAGCCAATGTGCTGTCTTATCCCGTAATACTTGTGCACTGCTGGCTTAGCTACGAGCAGTTTCTTGGTGTTCCTCTCATGAATCCATAGGGGCATTTGCAAAACATGTCCAGAGATTTACTTCCCTGGCCCACCAAAGCACATTTTTTGTATGCTTAGTGAATCTAACTCAGGAGAGAACGAAGGTTAATTACAAAGGAAAAAAAAATCCCTTTAACTATAAAGGCTTGGTTCTCCTTTTTTCCCCCCTCTGTGAACATTCACAAAGTTTTTGTAAAAAAGCTGGATACAGCTCTGAAGTGACCATGAGCAGTGGGATGTGAAAAATGGACCTGAGAAACCAGCTATGAAACGTGGTGATTCTCACACCTGGCTGACAGGACTTCCCTTTACCTGCAGAAAGGGCTCCTGGAAGCTAGAGCTCTTGCAGGGTTTAGGCTTTAGGTCGCATCACTGCTGGTGTTCAATATGCTTTTGAACAGGCAGAAAGACTAGCAGGGAAAATATGATAGCCTGTGTTGGTAGGAATGAATTCATTTGCCTTTTGTGCCCATGTGAACGTTGGCTTCAGGAAGTGGTGTCTGTACCCCCTTCCATGGCATGTCCCTTGATAGCTGTGTCAGGAGACTGCTGGCATACTTTATGAGCTGAAACATCTTGAAAGTATTCAGCTGTCTCTTAATGTGCCTGTATTTCTGTGCCCTCCCTTCCTATATTTGAAAGCCCCCTGCCTATGGAATAGTGTAGAGATAGATGGTTGTTTCAACTGACATTGCATCATTTCAGATGCTTTTTCTGAAGGTAATAGGCTGCGGCTGTATACGAATAGTTCTGGTGGCAATGGCCCACTTCTGAGTATGTTCTTTCCTGAAAGCCATCGTGTGACATGGGGGCTGGGTGCTGACAGAAGGCTAGGGCTCATGGGAGAAGGGTCACCAGACATCCAGGACAGGTGGTGGCTGAGAGCAAACCGTTACTATCCAAACTATTCCTGGTGTGAAGGCAAGGGAACAACTAAAACTTACAATCTCCTAACAATGCCTTTGAAAATATTTTCCTAAGATTTTTACTTTGCTTCTGTCACAAAAAGCAAGACTGGAAAATAGTTTGAGAGCTCTTTAAGATAAATCCTTTTGTGCCTTTCCTACAGATGCAGGTAATTGCAGAGAGATTTGGGATCTGTCTAAGTCAGATCCTGCCCATTAAAAAATATATCTCAGGGTTGGATTTGACATGTAGTGTTGACATCCTTCTTTCTATAGTAAGGAAGATGATATGTTTAGCAGACAGCTACTTTGACAACTTCCCTTCTGAGGAGCTAAAGGAAAATGCTGAAAATTTCCTGTAGCTTTTGATATTTTATGTGGTTGCTGGACTAATCTTTACAAAATTCTGGTGCTGGGGGGTTTCACAATTCCTGCTACCAGAGGCAGATGAAACTCCAGGCACACCAGTGGAATTGCATCTTATTGCATTTATGAAGCTGGACCTCTCTTTGAAGAAAATTTTTGCCTTGCTTACTTTGAGGGGAGAGCAGACAAGCCAGCTTCTGAGCTTTGATACCAGTTCGGCAGGCTTGTACAACTGCAGAATATTTCAAACCCATCATCTGTTTTCATTAGAAAAAAACCTGCACAAACCTTTCAAGAAATTATAAAAAAATATTATTTCCTCCTCTTTCTTTAAATTACATCTTGAGTTATTCCCTACACATTATGTATGTTCTTTACTATCTTCATTTCACTTTGTTACACTAGAAACTGCCTCTGTATCTTAACTTTGAATAGCTAAATGCCCATATTATGTGATGACTATCTCCAGAAACAGACCCTGAAGCTGTTATAAAGAACTATTGAATGAGACTTGAACTGCCAAAGTGCTCATTCAGAATGAAATGAAAGCCAGGCAGGTGCCTTGTAGAGGGAGTCAGTCTAGATGTTTCACTTTATCACCTCCTCCTTTAATAGTAGATTTCTGAATTGGGATCTCAACTATTTTCTGGAAACCTTCTGGCCAGTTACTGTGAATGTATTTTTCAAAAGAATTCTTTTTCACAAGGTGAAATGTATCTGGTTTGTTTTCACTTGTATTGGTTTGAATCATATCAAGATGTTTACCAGATTTTTACTTCTTTAAGAAGAGAGTTTGACTTGCATATTTATAAAATTCTTAGGGACACATGCAACGAAGTGGCAATGCATGTCGGCGCAGCTACAGGTGTGAATAATTTTAGTGTGTCTGATATTGCTATGCCTGGGAAAAGATACCATTACTGTATCCTTTCTAAAGGTATAGCTAGACAAAGAGGCTTCTTCTCACACAACAAGCCTTAATTAAAACTGATTATATATTAATGTGGAGAGATTTCCTCTGTTAAATGGCTTGGTCACGTTTGCCCTCTAGTGGCAGCCAGTTTGCAAATGATGGACCCCCAGGAGCCAAAGAAGGGCCCTCTACAGACAACATAGCTAATGGATTTTATTTAACTCTGTTTGGTCTATTTATCAGGGTCTACTGTGAGCATATAACTCTACAGGGAAGGCTTCTCACCTAAAGGTCAGGGTGAAGTGTGAGTAAACCTACTTTCCTGCTGCTCCATTCCCTCAAAGGCAAGGCCATAGAGGAGATCAAGTCTCTTATCTAGAACATAAGCACAGCAGCAGCTGGTAGGAGCGGAGGGGGCTGCAGTTAGTTTTCCTGGGGGTTTGCTGTAGGAGTCTGTTCAGCTTGTTGAGACACACTTGATTATGTAGTGCTTTCATTGCGACCCTGCTTTCTGCCTAACAAGGGAAAAATAAGCACTACAAATAGTATAATGAAGAATTCAGGCAAAAAGAAGAACTTAAAGTAGGAAAGGTCTTCTCATATGAAGGAAATCTTTCTAAGAAGGAAGGAAGTAATGAAACTCAGTAGCTGTGAAATTGCTGTGTGATAACCAAGTAAGCAAACTCTCAGTCTGTCATTCAGAAAAATTATTGCAGTTTTCAGACCTGAATCATTCCAATAGTATGGCAGACTCCAGCAGGTATTTTATTTTTCATACACCGTTTTAAAAGATCTACCAAAATTTTAGCAGCAAAAGAAACTTTTCTTTTTTTACCCCTAGTGTGCATGTTGATGTGGAGGAAAATGGTAAGGTTCAATGATTTCAGTGCTTTAGTGCAACTATTGAGGAAATGATTGAAATTCAAGGATGATGCAACATGGAAATTATCAGGTATTTTCCTGAGGGGGCCAACCCTGGGTGATCCTGCTTCATCTGTATTCCAAACACCCACTGACTCAAGGTCTTTAGGTTTAAAAAATGTACTAGTTTTTACCATTTTGATTGCTTTAAGATGAAGTGCTTGTAGAACAGTGGAAATGTAATGAGAGCCTTATTGGATCAAGGTCTTGCCGAGCTAAAATATGAAATACATCTTTTGGCAGCTTGGCTAAACAAATACATTTACAATTTTCAGTGATGAAAATCTCTCATTTACTACAGCACAGAGGTTATTTGAGGTTATGCAGATGTAAGCTGTTGTGGCAGTGCAGTGTTTGTCTTGTGTTTGATAGCGATTTGCAGTTAAAAGAGGACTCACGGACTGGAACAATGGTGAAGGGGTGGACACAATTAAAGACAATATTTACATTCCCGTTACGTATGGGGCAGTTCAGGCGTACAGTCCTGATCATCTAATCTCAGGACAAATCAGTTGCATATATAAATAATTGAAAAAAAACCCTTTTAAATGACACTTTTAAGGAAGCAATGCTGTCCAAAAGGATGCTAATGATAAGGCAAGAGTTCAAGAGGAGCAAAACTGTATACATTTCAACCACTCTTCAGTGTCATGCTGAAGACATGTAGCAGGTGAGTGAAGGTGACATTCAAATATTTGTACCATAAAGGGTTTAGACTTAGAATTGGTGGTAGAAGCTTTGACAGATATGAGAAATCCTTCTCATATGTATTTATATTTATATTGACATGATGTAAATCAATACTGTAGTCTGAGCTATGACTCTGCCTTGGCTAGGCCAGGATTCTCTTGTAGGTGTTCATGTAAAGCTGTAGATTTGATAGGACTGAGTAGCACACAGAGCATGGAGCTTTGACTGTGCCGGTAGCCTAACCTCGACCTTTAATTCAGCTAGTCTGAGCCTACCCATTGAGAGAAAGCTGGAATGGTATGCTGAACAACGTACAAAACCTTAGTGCTTTAGGCTTCAGATCCTTTAAAAAATATAAATAAAGTAACTTTATCACAGCACACCTGAAAACCTCCACTGTCCTCTGCATGAGTGAAGAAAGTGAGGCAGAGAACAGCCCATATAAGCTGCAAAAAGGAACCACATCTCACTGGAGTTTCAGGCTGTCACAGTGCATTTCACTCTGTGCAGGAGGGAGATGTCGGCATCCCAGCATTTCTCATGAGTGGAGCAATCCATTTTGTTGTTCCACCAGCTGGCCAAAAGGTGTGGGGAGTGCCAGGTTCCCTGTCTGCCTGGTGCTAACCAGCTGGCCCTCGCCATGCTTGGGAGCCTGCAGAGCCAAGCTGAAGGCAGGAGACAGAGTTGGGGAGCTGGCTGGTTGCTGGACTTGGAGCTGGCAATCTTACCCAGCCCAGGGAGCTGTGTAATCCATACAGATGCAGCTGGGGATCTGAGGACTTGGCAAAGGGGGAAACCTGCCTGCCAGATTTATTTTGATCTGTCAGGCAAGGTCACCAATTAATTCCTCTGGAGCATTTCAGTTTGGTTGAATCAGGATTTTCCAATGTGAAGCTGCAGCATTGTAGAGACTGATGCCCAGCTTCACAGAAGAAAGTAAAAGACTTATATGCAAGGTGATTGCTTATACTTAAGATTGAAATCCTTACTACTTCCTTCTGTACCTTTAAATAGGAAAGTCTATTTGTGCCTAATTTATGCCATCTGTGCAGCTCTCTAGCATCCCAAAGAACAGGCTTGTCTCCACTCAGAAATGCTGGAAAAGCCATGGGTCTCAACCCCTTCTCACAGGTAAGGCATGAAAAGCCTTACACAAGATGTTCTCTCTACATCCCTTAATCTCTATCAGTGAGCCCCACAAAAAGCACAGTATCTGTGATCATGCTCATTCAATGATACAATTGTGGTTCCCACTGATTTTTAAACAATGATTTAATGGGTTGAACAGTCACCTGAAAACTGAGACTTCTCCGCCTCCCCATCATCCCCCACCTGTGTTTCAGAAGGGGCAATGTAGCTGTCGGAATCTAGAAGATGATTTCAGGTATGGAAACTTATACTAGGGGAGCTGGGGCCCAGGGAAATGCCATGTGTATGATGATCTCTTCAGCATTTCCTATTGAATAACTTAGGTAGCTATTAGGCTGGAGGGGCATGATACCTTAGATCCCACTTACAGTACTTAACTCCTCTTAGTATACAAAATTATATACTCTATAATATAATATTATATATAAATTTATAATAGAATGTAATATATAAATGTAATATATTCATATATAAATTATATATTAGATATTATACTCTGGGCAGAAGATTGTACTCTGGCTTCAGACACATAAAAGTCAGGTCTTGTAATGCAGCAAATTGTAATGTCAGAGACAAAGGGGAATTGCGACTCATGGTGTAGGCATGTTCAAGTTAGTATCAAATGGAAGTGGTATATCCACACTTCACAAAGGTGAAACACCATTCAAAGATACCAAGGTATCTGCATTAAGTCTGAAATAATGTAGACAGGTTATTAGCTCAGTGAGATAAACACTTGTCTGCCAGTTCTAGACAGAGCCTGAGACTGTCAATCTCTTGCACTCACCGTGAATCTAATCTGTATATCATCCTCCAAGATAGTTTTGTTTTGACCACATAAGCAGGAACTTAAGTAGAATTCTAGCATGTTAGCTTATTCAGCCCAAATTCTTGGCTCTATTTCTTTTGCTATAATTATGTTTTTATCAGCTGGCAAGAAAACAAAGCATTGGAGCAACTCTAGCTAGAGTAAATTCTCAACCATGTGAGAGACATATATGACCACTATTAAACAAGGCACTTAAATATTGCTTCATATAATGCCTATAAAGAATGTTGAGTTACATCTATTTGCGAAGGTTAAGAGGATGCATGGAGAAAATAGTGTAAAAAAATAATGGAGATAGGTTTGAGGGGAGCTAGTCACATTTGTTTGTCATCACTTCCTATATTTTGAAATTCATTTCATTACCAAGAAGATTTTAAGAATCATGAAAGTGCCCCGAAGCTTCAGAATGTAAGACAAGGCAAAGATATGGCAAAAGCCTGAAGGTTGTTATTTCAGCACCCTAGTTCAGCACACTGTGTTTGTTAAAGTGACCCTTGCAGAGTTCATTCAGGACTTGGGGTTTGATGGTGCAAGTCTCCAATTAGTATTTTTCCTCCAAAGTACTCACAATTTACCTAAAGGCAAAATGCATCAAAGATGATGGAGAACGTAGCTGTGCAGTCACAGGACCCGGGTTTACTTGAACTAGCAGTGTGCACAACTTGATGAATTCCACATAGCGTTTACTGTAAAGATTTTGATTTAATTTTGCCTTTATTTTATAGATAGCAATTGGAGTAGTCCAGGATATTCCACAGAGGTCTTGGATGTTCAAACTCCTTCTGGGCTCTGAACTTCAACCTTGGCTAACATCAGCAATCTGTCTTTACAAATACCGTATCACACATGTCCCTGGCCCTTGGCCTGTTAGATGAGTGAAAGGTAATGCAGAAGGAAAGCACAGACAGAAGGCAGAGAGCAACTCTGTAAAGCTCCAAAAGCTTCATCAGGCTGATGTTTTAACACGGGGTGTAATGTGAATTTTGAACCTGCCTGAACAGCTTGTAGGTGGGGCATGGTGTACAGCTGCAGGGATGCCTGCTTCCCCTGTGAGCTGGGTGAAGGTGTGCTGAGGTGCCCATGTTTGTCCTCTTGAGAGAAGCTGAACAGGCCAGTGGACACAGATAAATAGGGAAGAGAAACTGGGATGTAAGGAAGAAAAAAGCTACAGATAATGAAGTGAAGATTTATGATCATATTTATTTATAATGTATGCAATATATTATATAAATATAAAACATATAAAATATATATATATAACATATGCAAGGGAAAAAAGAAGAAAAACCAGATTCTTTGATTTTTTTATTTATTTTTTTTTAACATTAAACCATTTTCAGGTATGAAAATAACAACTTTCTCACACAAACTGAGGAAGAACTGTAAGCTCTATTTTTGAGCAACTTTGGATTTTCTAGTAAACTGTCCTCCCAGCCCTGCTTGCAATGTAATTACTGCCTATCCAGCAATAACAGAAATGAGAATGTCTTGGACAATGTCTTTTTCCTCTAGAGACAGTGTGAAATGGTGTTCAGAAAGGTACAGAATTGTAATGGACTTACAGGAAAACAATTCACATAGTAATCAAGTGTGGAGGTTAGAGGGGGAAAAAAACCCCACTCCAAACCTTGATTAGAATTTATATAAAACTGCCTGGAATGTATCCGACCTATAAATAAACCTGGAGGAAAAAGATTTAAATCGCTGTTAGTAAACAAAAAAGCCAGTAGATGGCATGAGAGACCTTGAGATTCAACATAAAGCGCAGATGGCCGCTAATAGCTACTCTCTTCTGCAATTTTCTGTGCTATCTTTGGTTTTAGCCCTAACTACTTTATTTGCTATATTCCTGAGGTTTCTTATTCATCAGCTGCACTTAGATCCACACAGTACATTTATTTTTAGGGACAACTAAAGTTCGTTTAATAACTCATTCAAACATGCTGAGTAAAAGCCTGGCTCTGTTGAGTTTAAGCATTGGCTTCAGTCGAGTTAGAATTGTACATGTTATTTTTTTTTAATGCTCATGCTGCGGAGCAGGCATTTCATTTCCAGAAGGGGTCTGTATTAAGGGTTTTGTTCTTTCCTATCACACTGCAGCTTCTTTCTCTGGAGCAGAATGACCATGCTTTCCTATGAGTTGCTCTGTCATTTAAAATTAGCAAATCAAAAGAGCCAGGTCTGATGGACAAAAGGTTTGTTGTCTTTGTCTAAGATACAAAAGACTGTGTCTCCAATAGCCTTTTGCCTATCCCACTGTAATATTAGGATCCAATTCTAGGCTTTTATGAATAATAATCCACTAAGGTTTAACCAAAGCTGACCATGAACAAATTAAGTACATTGTTTTGATTTTTTCCAAATGTATAGTTATTTTACAGTTGGATGAATCTGAAAATGAAAACTTTCAACTTAGCAATAAAATATACTCGTGGTTAGGAGATCTAGTGGAAAAATTTGCTTTTCATCTCTAGAATCACTGAAGAACTTGCAAAAGACATATGGGACTTTAAATTCATAAGCATTTCTGACTCCATCAAGTAGGTAAGTAGTCATATCTTTCTGATGCAGAAAATGAGGCACAGAAATCCCCAGCCTCATGCAAAATTGCATTACAGGGCTATAAAGGCAGAATTAGGACTCAGACCTGGCCTATGCTTAGGCCTGCATCTTTTTTCTGACACTCATTTTTTTAAACAATACTGGAGTACTATAATTAATTGCAAGGTCATATTCCTTGATTCTTACAGTTAAGTCCAGAGTTCATTAATTCATATCATCATTGAGAAGCACTAGGAATGAAAAGTAGAGTGCATAAAAGCTCAAGCTATGAAGTACACATTTTAATACTCAGTAGGCTATATAACTTTGGTTTGCTTTATAGGATAGGACAGGCATGATTTCCAAATGAGGTTTAAATCTGGACTGCAGATATCCTCCCAGATGGGTTGGAAATATCTATGTGGTGCATTAGAAACTCCAGAAGGGCTTTTTCACACTTGTACTGCTAATGCACTTAATTCCTTTGGCAAAATGAAGTGGTTCTAAGTCTTTTGCTTTGCCATGCCCACTGCCAACCTCATACTTTACTAACTGTTGTTATATTTGAATTTTACAGCTGCAACATCAGTGGAGTCTTTCAGTCAGTCAAAGCCATTCAGCTGTCTCAGCACAGGACACTAAAGAAAAGAAACTGCACAGAAATGAAAGCTGCCCCTTCCAAATGTAGATCACACGAGCTGTGTCTCAGCCATGCCCTGCACAGACCAGTGAGAGAAGTGTGCCTGGATTTTGCTAGCCACTGCTTTTCTCTTTGTCTGAGCCTGCATCCCAGCCTGGGCTGTGTTATTGGTAGGGTGATGGTGAGTGCTGTGCTCTGACGCTGTGGGGCATTTTCACCTTTCTTTCCTTGTGTCTGGGACAATGTGTGAGCTAGGAGTTTCTTTAGGACTTCTGGGCTCAAGCAGTCCCATACAGCGTCTTGCTGTTGGGACCTTTATTGCCTGTGAACACCACAGCCAGTGGAAAGTGCTAACAGAGGAACATCTGTTGGGGGAAAGGCAGATATTTGTGGTTTAACATGGACAGGATACCTTTTACCAGGCGTGACAATTTAGCAGTAAGAAAGAGACAAATAGTTGTTCTGATGGCTTCCTTTAGCTGTGGCACTGGAGGTGCCTTCTTGGTGCAGGATCCAAAGCAGGGCTTCATCAGGGACAGCCCTGACCTGCCATATTTATTGTTTTTTAATACTGTATGGTATGTATTATTATATATCAGCATTGTAGAATAAACTAATTCGGGACTGCTGATCAGTTTCTGCCTTCAAGTTTTTTTCCAATGGCTGTAACAGTCTGTAATTTTTTTGTAGGAGAAGGCATTTGCCTTTATGAGTTGCTTGTATTTTTTGTACTGTATGTACCAGCTTGATCATTGTTAATTAGTGTCATGCTTCTGTGTAGATGACTGTGTTTTACTACAAGCAGAATTACTTCTCTTACTAATGGCTCTTTGCTGTTACTAAATTCCTGTTCAAGTAGTTGAGCATGAAAGTTCATTTTTCTTCTCTCACTCTATCTCTTCACTACCTTTGTCTTATTTGAAGTGGTTGACTGGCAAAAGTTTCTCTTTTGTAAACAAGAGGATTAAAGGAGAAGGTGTTGGATTAAAGATGACAGTCCAATCCTATGAATGTCAATGCATATCTCCCATAAGTCACAGTGAAAACAATACTCCAGAAAAGGGCTCTCCAGGTGTAATATAAGTGTGATTTTAAAGGAAAGTGTAATGCAATATTCTTCATCTCTCCTCTTGTTTGGGACTGCCTTTTTCGCAGTGTAGCACTTGTGATGAGTCAGCAAAACACAGCTTTTTTACAGGGAGCTTGTGGATGCTTTATTACAAATAAAAGCAGCGCAGGAATTCATGTTACTGGTCTTAGTTTGAACATACTTGCATGGAAAAAAGCTGTTGAATAGGACACTGGCTATCTGCATATAGACCCAGTACACAAGAATGGTTCTCAAATACAACACATAGACTAAATTCAGGCTGGGGTAACCCCCTTTTAAAGTTTGTTATACTCAGGAGAGAGGCTTAGAGGCACCAGGCATCACGGCTTACCCCACTGAGCCCTGGTTTGACCAAATTCCTAATGGCTTACTTTCTTCCAGAAATAATGAAGTAAGTAAGTAAGTAAATGCAGTACACTGAGAAAAACTGGGTCTTTTCTTAAAGTTTGTGGTAAGCTGCAACTTGAGATAGAGTGAAAAGAGTATGATACATTACTCATATCTCTGTTCTGGGAAATAAAAAAGCACTGAGAAATTTTGTTCTGTAATTGTTCAGTTATTTAGTCTTCAATCGTCTTTCTGATAGCTCAGTTTTAGTTATAAAGAATAGTATTTTCTTTAATGACAGCTTCCTGACAGCATTTGGGTTCAGCAGTGCCTTGCCCATGCTAAGGCTTCTCTTGGAAGAGCATGCCTGCTGCTATCGCCTGTGGTGGAAATGTATCATGGCTCACTGCACAGCTGTTTCATGTACAAGGTGAAGAGATATCGTGCCATTGTTTGGGGTTAGAAGGTGCCACCTATTCCTGGCCCCCTGGGGTGGGAGGGAATTGCCTTTTTGCACAGGCCTAGTGAAAGCTAGCAGATTGACACTTTGCTGGTTAAACACAGTCTAACTATCCTGCTTGTACTTTATTTTAGCTTTATGATGTTATTGATCTTACATGTTTTTCTAAGTATCACTTTTTTTAGAGAATTCAGAATGCTGCCTGATGTATTATTGTTCCCTGATTTTTTTAAAGGCATCATTTTCATAGGTATACAATAGGAGATGGTAAACAACAAAAAAAGTTCCTATTCATACTTTTAGCTCATGAAGCAACAGCACATCCATTGAAATTTAAATGAAAATGGGGAATGTGTCACACACTATAGCTCTCTGGAAAGCTACAGTGGGAGTCTAGCAGTCCAATCATTCCTTTGTAGAATGTACTAAGGCTAATGGTCTTGCTGGGAGTAAAATGTATTTTGTTGCAGAACGGTTCCAAGAACAGACTTTGCTCTTTACCAGAAAACATAAAAGAAAACAACTGCTTACTGTGTCTTTAGTATGCTAAATATGAAATTCTTTGTACAATGGAATGTTAGCAGTAGCCGTAATCATGTTTTCCTTTCATCACCTAGTGAACGTAATTTTAAGAGAGGACTGCTGTAATTATATTGCAGATAAAAGGAAGCAGAATTTCTGGATAATATTATAGTTGGTCTGATTGTTTTGTTGATAGGGAAAAATAAAGAGACAGACCACATGAATACTTATTTAATGAACAACATATTTATTAAGCAGTGACGACTGTACATAATGCATTTGACTTTGGATGCAATGCAGAAGGCTTATTTTTTGTAAGCACCTTTCTTAATATTTTACTACAGCTATTATGTTCCCTTCTTATCTGCCCAGCTATTCAATTATTTGTAGAGTATGTCTATAGCACAATACTGAAGCGTTTAGCTTAACCACAGGCGCCAGTACAGGTACAATCAATGTCAGCATCCACGGACTCCACAACATCCTCAGATGCAGATTTCTTATCGCTGTTTCTCTGCCATTCCAGCAGGCTTACAGCGGTATCTGTCAGAAGAGTGAAGCCATTGTTAACTAACATCAAGCAAATTAACACATTTCAAGGAAATACTGTTTTGATGGCTGCCAACTCCCTCATCAAGTAAAGAATGAAATCCTGCCCCCATGACTGACATCTAACTGACTCACTGACTTGGAGCAGGATTTTCATCCATGATATAATTACTATAATACTTCCCTAAAACCAAAATGAATAACATTTCATGAAGCACAAAGACAACAGGCAGGAGGCTGTAAAAGTGCTGGAGGTAGCCACTGCCGATGTAGGACCACCACATAGCAATATACATCAGCAATCTCTTTTTATGTTAGTGCTTCATAACACTGAGTATTTCAGCTGACTGTCAAAGTTCATTCTGAAGGATAAGCCCTTTGGAGAATTTTCAGAGGTTCATAAACTTCTAATTAAAGTTTCCCATATATTGTGAAATCTGGCAGAGCATTGTCAGTTGCAGTATTAACCTTACCACACTGCTTTATCAACAGCAGCTTGAATAAGCCATATCCCTTAATGCTGAAATAATCTAAATGGAATAATGATATTCATCCTCCCAATAAATATTCTTAGCTAGTTGGAGGTTTATCATTGCATCTGGAAGAATATTAGGACATCCATTTAGATTAAGTTTGTATAATGAGAATCGGTAAAGCTTTCATAATTTTCTCTCCATTTGTTTTATCCCTTAGTTGGACAGTACATTTATAACATGCCATCTCTCATCACAGGAAAATCTGGAGACTGCTGCATGGGTTCAGTCACTTATGTCCTCAAATGCTAATACACTCCTTGGCTAAATTACTGCCCAACCTGAAGCACAGGTTTTGCAGAGAAAAAATGGACAATAAATGTTTTCCAGAAAGGTGCTGGAGATACTTTTAACAAACATATAATATTTTCAAGCTGTGAAATGAGAAATGCTATGGAATGCCTGATTTATGTTTTTTTTTTAAATGTATGCTAATTCTTTTTATGTTTCTTACTCTTGGGCGCACTGTGGGTCTGATCACATCCATATCCATGTAGGAAATAGTTCCCTGGGCAAACAGGCTGAGTAACTACGCTCCCTATGGGTAGGGCTTCTTGCATGTTTGAAATGTAAACTCATGTATGTGCATACAGCACCTTTAACCTCATCTACAATCCCTTTTGGGATAGTCACATACAGATGTAGTATTTTTATTCCAAACCTTTCGTAATCCTAGCCAAGTGCC
>JANHGB010063473.1:0-45341 GCA_026283785.1 Coracopsis vasa | reverse complement strand
ACTAAATGATGGTATATGTTTCAAAGCTTTTTTTTGGAATGTAGAAATGTGTCACTATTGTTGTGGGTTAGCCCAGTAGACAGCTGAACCCCATCCAGCCACTTGCTCACTAACCTCCCAATGGGAAGGGGGAGAGAATTGGAAGAGCAAAAGTGAGAAAACTTGTGGGTTGAGATAAAAACAGTTTAATAGGGCAAGCAAATGCTGTGCATGCAAGCAAAGCAAAATAAGGAATTCATTCACTACTTCCCAGTGGCAGGTAGGTGTTCAGCTATGTCCAGGGAAATGGGGCATCACATGTAATAGTCAACTTGGGAATAAAGATGTCATTACTTCAAACTTCTTCCCCTTCTTTCTTCCTATCCAAACTTCATATGCTGAGCATGTCACCATATGGCATGGAATATCCCTTTGGTCAGTTGGGGTCAGCTGTCCTGGCTGTGTCCCCACCCAACTTCTTGTGCACTCCCTGCCTACTTGTCAATGGGGTAGTATGAGAAGTAAAAGAGGCCTTGACTCTGTAAGCACTGCTCAGCAGTAACTGAAACATCCCTGTATTATCAACACTGTTTTGGTCACAAATCCAAAACAACACCATATGAGCTGCTGTGAAGAAAATTAACTCCATGACAGCCAAAACCAGTACAGCTATAAACAGTCATTTGCATTGGAAATGTTGACTAAATTCCAACAGGCTTAAGAACACAGAAGTGGTAGAATCCAAGTATAATTTTGCATGAAAGGAGTCTGCGAAGATTATCTGGTTTAATCCTTTGCTCAAAGCAGAGTAAGCTCAGGTTAGATCAGATTAATCTGAGCTTTATCCAGGTAAGTTTGAAAACCTCCACAGACAAGAGATTTCACAGTCTTTTTTTACCAACTTGGTTCAGTTTACCACTCTCTCACCATGAACACTTTCTCTGCATATACATTTGGTAGGAACCATCAGAAACATCTCGTAAATCTGCTGTTCTTTTGGTAGTTCAGATTTTGTCTTACATTTTCAGCATCAACAAGCCATAAGCAATCATTAGCAGACTATCTATTGCAAAAATTACCTTCCCAGAACTGACTTGGATTCTCAACCACACAAGTGTTCGTGTAATTTCTTATGACACCCTTCTGATGGATGGCTCCATTCCCTTGCACTTGATAACAATCTGGAAGGATCAAATACATAGTGTTGTGCAAACAAAAACCATGAAAGACATGTATTCATGAAAACTTCTACTCTAGTGGTATATTTCAGTACAATCCCAAAAACCTTGGCAGGGGGAGAGCTTAAGATAAACTTCAGACTGCTGATGAAACCTGAGCTGGAATTTTGATGAAACATCTGAAATAACATTTTCAAAAGCACATGAAATTGGTCTGCTATCACTTTAATTACATGAACAGATACTTTTCAACACAAAATTAATAGGGAAAAGAGCTAGGCATATTGTTGATACCTTTTAGGTAACATTTTTTGTTTAATGTTTAGCACTATGCAGATAGTCTGATCAGTTATCTACTGTTATAAAAGCCCTTGCAGTAGTTTAAAAACTGCAGAAGAGGAGATCAGAAGTGACTTGTAAACTTTACATTTAAATGAGGTTTCTTCACTACTGGGATATTTCTTTAACTTAAATTCCATTAGGAATTCTACATATATTGGAAAACTGGAAACAACAGTACAAAGAAAGGAAGGTGACTAGTTTTGGGGAATTAGGACCTCTAAGCATTCAGGCCACTATCTGATACCCTGCTTCCCTCTATATTCCTCATACCCCAGGAAAAACCTTTAGGATAATAGTAAAGATTTGGTAGGAGGATAGTATTTCTCTTAATGAACTTACAAATGATGAACTTTATAAATGCTAACCACATTTTAAGTCCACATTTCAAGTCCACATTTCAAATAACTTTTATTTGGGAGAGGAGATTTTTCCTATGCCATTAAGCCCCTCAGTATTGCTATACTGAAATTATTCTAGAAAAGTGTTTGTTTGGTTCAGATTTTTCTTAGCAGTGTATTTTTACAAAATACCTGTTTTTCTGATCAGATAAAGCTGAGACAGATATACCCACACACAGGCTTTTAAAGAACCTACACATCTCAAATGTCAGGTTTTTAAAAGGCTTATTCATCTTTCACTGTCAGCGCTGGTCTCACTTACCCTTCCTTACCATCAAACCTATTCTGATTTCCCCACTATAGGAAATCACTGAATAATTATAATTGAGGTGCATAGTTCAAAACAACCATAAACCTCACAACAAGCATTTGGATAACCTTAAAGGCACTCAATCAGGCAGTATTTTAAGGAAAAAAAACAAACAAACAAACAACAAACAACAAAACCCCAACAAATGTGTAATAAAGTCTAGTAAATTTTAAATAAAATTTAATACCAAGACCTCAATTGAAAAGCATATCTTTCTCCAGCAATAAGATTTATCTGTATTTCAGATGCATGGCTCTATCTCACTGAGGTCAGTAAGGAGAAACGTACACATAAGGAAAGGACATGATTAAGTATATTCTTGAAATGGATCTTTGTATTGGATGATCTCTCAAGGATCTATAGTACCAGATCTTTTATTTAATTTTTTCATTTTTGGAAATAAAAAGTCACCTCAGACAATTATTTTATTTCTATTGCTTCAGTTGTCGTTAGTTCTTGCTTTTTTTAATTTTTGTTTTCTTAAGTAGAGGGGGTGTGGAAACAGGAGGAGTACGTAAATCCCAGTCACTGCTGTGAATACCCGCGTACTGATTCAGGCTGAGTTGTACTGTTTAGCCAGTCAGCATAGCAGGATTCAAATTTGCAGCACCTCATCATCACCAGGAAAAAGAAAAAAAAAAGCCCAAATCAAAGCAAAACAAACAAAACCGAACAAAAATAACCCAACGAAACCAGTGACACAGAAACTACATGCTTTTTTTTGCATTATGTCAATTACAGATTAACAATACTTGTGCAGCTATCAAATGGGTATCTGTAAGCTCCATATTGTTGTTAGAATACATTATAGCTTGTTTAATTGCATCTGTGCTCACTTCATAGCTAAATGGACTAACTGCAGTTGGGTCAATAGCTGTGTGATCTTTTTCACTGAACCTGGTCTTTCTCCCTCTTAATTGGGAAGAAACTGATCTACAGCTTTGCCTTTCCAGTTAATGTATTTTAATGCACAGGATCTGAATCAGACACCCAGATCTGTTGAAGCCCTCTTCGTTAGCTCCAAAAGCAGAAACGTCAGCAGTCATTGGCATCTTGGATAAACAAGATCCACTTAGTAACCATTGTGACAAGACAGGTTAATTGTAAAATACCGTGTTTCGCTGACTCTTGAAATAGCAGAGAAAGCAATTAATGTAAACTAATTTGAAGAAGCACCTGCTATATGTGTTTTGAGAGTGGTCTTTTCCAGGCAATTAATTCAATTGCCCATAATGTAAATATCTGAGGAGGTAAGCATAGCAGCATATGAAAATACTTGTAGTTCAAACTGCTGTTTTTTCTGCCAAATGTTATCAAACATGCTGAGGCAGATTCCCCAGCTGGTGTAAACTGAATATACTTCACAGATTTCAGCTGATATTTTTCTCTATTCAATATGTGGCTAATTTGCTTTTCCACATGTAGGATGTAAGTAGGAATAAAGAAATAGAAATGCGAGCTGAGAAATTTACCAAACCTGCAGTTCTCCTACTTTTTTTGTACCACTATATGGACACAGAGTGTCAGGGATCTAGGTGCGTGCACAACTGTTTGCATTCCCGTACTTCCCCTTCAGTACCGGTGCATCCTGTGAAAGTGGAAGACCAGGGCCTTGATAGGTCACTTATTCCACCCTCCTTTCAAGACAACAGCTGTGATAACTAAAGTTCCGAGCAGGTTTTTGTGTAACGGGAGAAAAACCAGCAGTGATGGTTTTTCCTCCAAAGTAAATCAGTAAAACAGAATTATCAATAAATCAATGCATCAATAAAACAGAACACAAACACTGACAGAGGATTATGGAGCAAATCAGTCCATAATCACACTGAATGCAGTGGAAAAACCCAAGGGATTATGTCTGTCTTGGCAGGTGTAACTTTCAAACTGCAAACAGTAAAATGATGCTGTTATTGTTTACTTTCTTTAAAACAACATTTCACTTTCATAATAACAATTTGTTTTATTTCTCCAATAACCAAGTCTACACAGGTGACTTGAAGCATCACTTCATGCCAGCCTCCTTCAAAGCAAGCTCCCCTCCCCAGGATTTGGCTGCCAGGTCTTAGGTCCACGGCTAAGCTGCTCCCACCCAAGGCTCTGTCACTGGACCCAGCCTGAGCTGCTACCATGTCATGGCCTGCCTGATTGAGGCAGTGAGATGGGCCTTTGCTGCCAGACCCTGCCATGACCCACAGAGGGGAGCTCCTGGCTCTGCTGGTGCCCGGCCCCAGAGAGCTGCCAGCCTCTGCGGTGATCTGACACATCACTGTCTGTATACCAGAGAAGTACTTTCAGATCGTAGCTTTGCCAATTGAATTACATGTACTACAACACCAGGACTCACCTTGTTATTAAAATGGCGCAAATACAGACTCAGGTGTTGGAAACAAAAAGTAAAGTCCCAGGGGAACAAATGAAAGCAAGTTTAAATAACCTTTAATACTAGCTCTTGGGCAAACAGCATTTCAATTTGTTTTACATCTCAGCTTTCAGAACTGCTACAAGAACTTATCCTATACCACGTGTACAAGAGGAAGTCAGAGTCTTTTTAGACTCAGATTCAAGTGGAAAAATCTCTCTTTACAAGATATCTTTTGCTATTTGCTAATTTATTTAGCCACCACTACCACCTTTAGTTTCCTTCTCTGAAACTGTCTTGCTGCGAATATTGTACTTACACAAAGTAGTGTGTATATAAAGAACTTTAAACATGATATTTTCAGAAAATTGCTATGTATAGAAAAATTTAAATTTCTTTTAGCTTTGGTAAGATTCAGGAAGAAAGCAATGGTATAGATTTAAATAAGAACATTTCAGTCTGTTCAATACACAGCTAACATTTGCAGCAAAACAGACTAACACGTTACAGGGGTATGTCACCAACAAGATGCTTTAGATTAGAATAAGTTGATTCAGAAGTTCCCATCAACAGCTGAAAAGCTTATCAGAAATGTTGACTTGGAGGACGATTCTGAAGAGGGGGTTATATGAGATATCTTTGCAATCTGATTCTTTCTTCATCTTATACCACACATTAAGTACATCCTTAAGGCCGTTAATAGGATCTTTTCAGCTTCTGTAATCCATCTAAAGCTCTTCCTCGGTCTCTCCTGCTGACTAGGTAATCCAGAATTTCTGTGTTCTTAATAAACAAATTTCTAAAAGCTCTCCCCATAAGGAATTTTCTCATCACCGATATTTCCACTCCCTTTGAAGCTACCAGTAGGACTCTAAAGATGAAACAGAGCGAACAAAGATGTGGCCTTAGCCATTTTTTTTTTCCTATAGCTTGTTGGTAAGTACAATCCCTTTTTGTTCAAAGGAACTGAACTCTGCATTTGCTGTCTTTCAGGAGACTGCCTTACCTCCTAGGCAAACTCTAGGCTCTTTCAGTTATTTCTGCTCCAATTGCTGTATCTATTTCCTTTTACATAGTAGAATTAAATACTCTTTAGCCAGAGAACAGACATTTTAAATAATAGGGATATCTGTGGACAAATATTTGGACACTTGCACATCTTCTGACAGTTTGGAAGTTTAACATAACAATATAAACTGGAGTCTTCTGCATTCAGTTTAACAGTACTGCAGCTTCAGCCTTTTCCTGAATTCGTCATGTTGAAGCAAACATCTGCTGTAGGTATAGCACCTTGGGAGAATTCTGTTGCTAATCTTAAAGTTCATAATTGGCTGAGTTACTAATTTTTTTCACGGCATGTGATATATTAAATGAACTACATGCAGCAGTGGTACAAAAGAACTCTAAATGGCATGCAGAAGTTATTATTACTACCCTTCAAGATCACTTCTAAACCTGGAGGACTTGGATTAAAGTGAAATAAAAATCAGAAAACAGGGCCAGGATAGAACTTTATTAGTAGTGTGATCCATTTACGCTCTGCCTTTACTGCCTATTCCCAAAGGTAGCTCACAGAAAGGATAAATTGCAAACATAGAAAGTTAGGCCAATTATTTACATGAAGTGCTCATGAGCTGTGGTTTTGCATAAAAATTCACTGTAGAGGATAAACCAGAAACTACTTCAGTACTTGGCTGCTTACCAACTGACATGTGCAACAACCTAGATGATGTGCTTTGAAATTGCCAGCAATTTATAATTACTTCTGTTTTTAAAACAGAAGTATCTTGAAAGTTTTGTGGGAATGTGCAAACCAACCTGTATGGTTGGCTGGGATCTTTGTTACTTTGAGTGCATACTCGGGGTCAATGAGAATCAAGTTATTTTGGATAGCATCTATGTCCAAAGGAGTGTTCAGTGCTGGGAGCAATTAAAAAGAACTTTTCTATTTCTCAGTGCTGTCATCCACCACACTGATAAGTCTTTGAAAGCAAAGAATAAAATTCCTCACACATAATTAGCTAGTACAAACTGATGAAAGAATTAAATATAAAGTGCTCTGCTCAAAGGCATGATCATCAAACTACAGTTCATTCCATCACCGCTGATTTGAAAATGCAGAAATATAGACAAATCATCCCACTTTCCCACAAAGCCTTTAAGAGACAGAGAAAATGGTCTCAGACCCTCCTTGTTACTTTTTTTTATTATTATTATTTTTGATCTGTTTAGCTTGATGAGTGAAGTCCCAAATAGAATATACAGAAATAAAAGTAATTCTAAAAACTTAATTAAATTATTCTGAAAGACATAATAAAGCATTTAACCAATCATTTAAGATGCACTGACCTTTCATATCATGAACCATTTCAGGTATCCAAACATCCCAGTTTGAGCTCTGACCTATGAAAGCCAATGATGGAAACATTCTGATAGGATAACTGGCTTACACAACTTGCTTCTTGCTTGTTTTGATAAGGTAAAATTGTTACTTTAGCAATGCAGTTAATTGTTGAGATGCAACCTCCGCCCAGTTTTAATCAATGTGTCTTTTGCCATTTTCTTCAGTGAGGCAAGAGGTTTGCTTCTCTACTTTAAGTCACAAGGCAGCTAGAAATTTCAGGTCCAACTTGCTGAAACAGAAGCTGAGCATGGAAAGAGCTTCAAACTTCAGCTGTAAATCTTCAGTAATTCCGCCTCACTTATGCCAAACAATGAGAGTGGACCAGATTCTGTTCACTGTTTCATCAGTAATGCTAAATCAGTCTCACTGACTTAAGGAGATTGTGGAAGGGTAATTGGAGGTACATTTTGTCCCTAAATGCTTCTGTAACTAATCTGTCAGTAGACACCTGCATAATTTTCCAATAAATATGCAACATGAACAGCACTGGCTGGATGAATTAGAGAAGCAGAAGTGCCATGCTCTACAATCAGTTTGTTTTTCATCTGCTGCGCACCTGTGGCAAGAACGTTTAAAATGTAAGTGGTGTGTTTTGGCAAAGTGAAAAAAAAAAAAATCAGTAGTTAATTTCTGATCCTGTTAGCATGTTTTCTGGTTTTGGGCATATATTCAGTTTCTATAACTTTGCAATTATTTTAGCATAGAATCATAGAGTCAGCTAGGTTGGAAAAGACCTTTAAGAGCATTGAGACCAACCTTTACCCCAGGACTGCCAAGTCCACCACTAAACCATATCACTGAGGGCTTCATCTGCATGTATTCTTAAGACTTCCAGGCATGGTGATTCCACCGCTTTCCTGAGAAGCCTGTTCCGATGCCTGACAAACCTTTTCACTAAGAAATTTTTTCTAATGTCCAGTCCAAACCTCCGCTGGCACAGCTTGAGGCCATTGCCTCTTGTCCAGTCATTTGTTAGTGGTAGGACAAGATCAAGCCCAAAACTTGTGCTTTTGGGGCAGGGTACCTGCAATCATACCGAGCTCATCCATGTAAACATGCACTAATTGTTTCCATAGACTGTATAGGGTGAGAGACTAGGTCCTTAACTCTTGATAGTGAATTCTAGACTGGAATCTGATAGACAGATACTACCGCATGCATTTCAACTTATGTGTTATTTTCAGGTGTCCATAGGAATATAAGAATATTTGTCTTTTCCAGGCCCTGTGAAGATTTCCCATTGCCTCCAGAGAACCAAAATTACCTCCTTATTTCTCTTTTCCTTTATAATGAAGAAATAAAATTCTTAAGTGAGAATTTACCAGGATATTCCACAGAAACAGCTCCTATCTTCAATTGCTTCTCAAATGTGGCACCTATTTCCACCATTGCAACACTGTTTTTAGTTTCAAGGAGAAAATAGCCCCATTAACAGATTTCTGAAACTAGGAAGACACTTCAGTGCCAGGCTAGAAATACTGTTAGAGAGAGAATAGCCATCATACATTTTCATAGTTCCTCATATGAATTTCACAGAGGACATTAGTTTCCTTATCAGGGCATAGCTCAGGACAATGAAGAGCAGAGACCAATTGAGATGCAGCAAGAGATCAGCTCGATTTGCCATTGTTAAGATACTGTATTGACAGGCATTCTGAAAAAATTCATTAAAAAAAAAAAGGAAGGAAAATGGAATACAAGGCTATTGTCTTTTCTCAGTAGGAACATACTGTGCCTCAGCCTGCCACTTCCGTTTGGCAGGTATTCTCAACACACCAATCCTCACATTACTTTAGCAATCTAACAGGGTTCAGTAGGCTCTTCAACACAGAATTATAGAATAGTTTGTGTTGGAAGGAACCTTAAAGCTCATCTAGTCCAGACCCCCTGGCCATGGGCAGGGACTCCTCCCACTGGACCAAGTTGCTCAAAGCCCCATACCAACCTGGCCTTGAACACTTTAGGTATCCACAGCTGCTTTGGGCAACTTGTTCCGATGTCTCACCACCCTCATAGTGAAGAATTTTTTCCTAATATCTAGTTGAAATCTACCATATTTCAGCTTAAAGTCATTTCCATTTGTCATATCACTACATGCCCTTGTCAAAAGGCCCTTTCATTCTTGTAGGCCCCCTTTAGGTGCTGGAAAGCTGCTATAAGGGAAAGTAAAATGCCCTTCCTTTGAAGAGGTGCCCTCCATGTGACTCAAACTGCTGCACCCCACCCTGGCTGATCTGCTGTGCTGTGCCTTGCTATGACCCATTTGCCTGCTCTGGTCACAACACTCCTGGTCACTCACACTCCCTAGGGCTGCCCTTTGTGGGAGTGATGGGTGGCAGCTTTTTCTCATGGCCCCAGCTGAGCCTTGTCAGGCCTCTTTCTTGCGCAGGCTGCCAGCTCCTGGTGTGTCTCTGCCCTACCCTGGGGATTCCCTAGCTCCCTCCCCTCTCTACTCTGGGATCCTCCACTCTGCTGCAGAAGTCTGGAGCTGATTGACCCTGCAGGTGATAGCCATCATGACTTCACTAAGAGCAATAAACTGGCTCATTGTGGAGTCTAATTGTTGACAAGCAGAGCATACATTATAGGAAATAGCCATCACAGATAGTGGCTTCATTCTCATTGTCAAATTAGATGCAAACCAATACACCACTCTAGTGAAAAAAAAAAAAAAAAAAAGACATTGTAATTGTATCACATAGTGCATTTCCTCTGCTTTTGTAGATGGAATAAAATTCTTCTCCAGAAAATTCTTTCATATTGTGTAAATTTAACATCTGCAGTCTTTCTTGTCTCCTTTACTCGCTTACCCCAAACTTACCTCTTCAATTAGGGTGCATATAAATAATGAAGTATAGCTGCAAATTTTGGATACTTTAAAGGCACCTTTTTGTTTATCAGTCAGCACCTTTGCTTTATCTCCGTGACTCTGGCAGATAGATACATGCTAGGACAGCTGTCCTGCTGTGGTGTTAATCAGATGAGAGGGATCCTGCTGGGAGTTGTGGTAATTACAGTGGGATAGCTCAGCTCTTCTTGAACTCTTTCCAGGCCTTCATTTTTCTTAATAGCAACAGTGATACTAATTAAAAAAAATGTTAATTATGTTATTTTGTTATATCTGTCTTTCTTGACAGCTTAGTTTAATGATAATTACTAATGTTCATGAATACCACTGGCAACTTTTCCAGTTCAACATTTAGTTTGATGTCAACTAACTTGAATATTTTTTTTGTTAACTGGATAGTGGAAACAAGCATAAGATTTTCATGTGTCTTCTTTGCTGATATTCCAAGAACATCTGTTCTTTATTGACCTTACTGTGGCTTTTACCAATGATGGTAAAATTTCCATGGTATTTACATTTTCTTCATTTATTCTAGAGACCAGGTTAGCAGTAAGGTTTTAGGAAATGCAAATCAGAAAATAATATACTCATATATTTTCTTAGATCTCTACCAATGCGCGCAAGTTGATGCAAGTTGCGCATCAGGGAGGAAGAGAAATTTTAATTTAGGGTAGGACCAAACTAGTGTAAACTATTAATTCAAGTCTTTTCTAATTTAATTTATACTCAAATTCCCTAACAGGTGAGATGCATAAATGCAAGATAGCATAACTTATTCTGATTTATATCTTACTAATCATTACTTGTGAACACAGCTATACATTTCTAATAACAATGGATATTATCTCTTTCTCTTAATTAATTTAATGTCCAGTCTTTTAGACCTTGCACAACTAGAAATTTGATAATCTAAACCTTTCAGTGATGTTAATTCTTCCAAGCCAAATTAATGAAGATATTCCACGTTTGTTACAGAATGTCTATTTGCTCTAGCACTACTAAAGTAACTGATCTTATGAGGAACAGGTAGAGAATTCAGTTCAAATTTCTGAAGTAACTAAGACTTATGATGTAAACACAAGATTATAAGGTTTCATCTTTATCGTAGAATCATAGAGTGGTTTAGGTTGGAAAGGATCTTAAAATTACCTGCTCTAAGGTCTCCCCTGAGCCTTCTCTTCTCCAGGCTGAACAAGGCCAGCTCTCTCAGTCTGTTTCCAGAGAGAGGTGCTCCATCTCTGTGGCCCTCCTCTTAACTCTCATCAACAGGTCCATGTCCTTCTTAAGGTAGGGGGCCCAGAACTGAATACAGTACTCCAGGTGGAGTTTCAGGAGAGCAGAGCAGAGCAGAGGGGGAGAGTTACCTCTGTCAACCTGCTGCTCATGCTTCAAGCCTTTTCTCCTCAGGTCCCCTGTCAATCCATTCTCCACCCAGCCTGTATTTGTCACTGAGATGTTAACTCTTCTACTGGTGTAAGTACCTATGAGGTAAGGAGTATAAAATTGTGTTCTTACCTTTGTCTGTACTTATAAAACACTTGGTAGAAAAGGATGAACTTTTTCAGCAACAGAGGTCCTTGGTCATTGCTCGGCTGCTGCAGCCAAAAACCAAGGAAAACAAACCTGAAATCTTGTCAAACAGAATTTGCATTATAGTACCTGGAGTTCTCTTCATCACAACAGATCCTGTGATCCTGTGTGATAATTTCATCTCTGTGTTTAATCTATAGATTTCTTTAGTGTACACTGATTATATATTTGCCAGTAAAAACACATACCATATCCAAATGTAAGTCCATTGTTAAGCAGTCTTGGTTAGCAAAATTGAAATCCAGCTAAGGAATGCTCAACTACAAAGGCTTGAAAATTATTATACCTTCCTATTAATGATGTGATATAATCAAAGAATTTTTTTGAGTCCTTTTAATTCCATATTTAAAAAGATGAGCCATGTTTAGAAAATATAGAAATATACATATATTTATTTATTAAAAAACCAAAGCAATGGCACACATTATATTTATGGTATGAAAATATCAGATTTATTTTTCAGAAGTTCTACAGTTAAATTATCTTGATGTATAAAAGTAACAGCATGAGGCTGTAGTCAAATTTTTACTTCCATGAGTCATCTCTTCTGAATGATTCCTGAGATCTCAGTTGATTATCTTGTGGACTTCCTGCCCTCAGACTTACTCAGAGTTGGCATAGATGCTAAGAACTGTGAGAATGAGGATACAGACAAGTGTAGAGATGGAAAGACAGAAAGACAAATGGACATTTATGTCTTTATGTGGGAAGGTGATATATAAATGTTGCGGCTTGACATTCAAACATGATGAACAGATGTAATCAGTGATTATCTACTCCTTCACTGTAATCTAACAAGATAGATTTTAAGAAAAATGTAAATATAGAAGACAGACCTTAATTCAATTCCTAGTCAAATATGATTGGTCAGCTTTCAATCATTTTCAGGTTAATTTAAATTTGCAGTCATATTTTTTTAACATTTTCCTTAAATTAAGTAGCATTCAACTCCACAGCTGAGCTCGGCCTACAGAATAAAATACTTCAGCCATTATTATTCTACTTAGCCAGCAGAAAATAATTTGAATACACCATGCATTTATGGCGGTCCATTACGGAGCATACAGTTTTCAAAATATCCAAACAGCTTGAGACTAAGTAAGTGTCATTTTCCAAACAGTTTTAACTTCTTTACAGGATTAGGCTCCTTAATGACGGGCACTTCTGAAAACTGAACTTCTTGCAAGCATTATGCAAGAATTTTCTAGGACATTTTTGTCACGGTCAAATGCCATGCTTGAAGTTTAACCTTCATTATTATACTTTCATGTCAGCACGATACAGCTCATATAAAAGACATTACATTAGTCTAAAACTAGTATGTTGAATTAAGCATTCAGTCTCCAACTGTGTGCACTTTTTTGTTCCTTCCTTTTTAACACAGATCTATTTGCATAACAATCAGGATATTCACATCTTCAAACTTAGGCTATTTTACTTCACTGTTTTTGACTCATAAATCTGCTTTTTCCACTGTCTACAGACCTGCTGCTCTCTAGCCACAGACTTGACCGAATACTAGGGTTATTGTGGTGGATTGACCTTGGCTGGACATCAGCTGCCTACCAAGCCACTCTATTACTCCTCCTCCTCAACTGAACAAGGGGAGAAAGAAAATTGCAAAAATGTCATGCATAGAGATAAGGAAAGAGAGTCTCAGTGTGAAGTATTACTACACACAGTGACCCCTATACATAAAGGCAAGAAAGCAAGATCTGTCCCAGACATCTATACATAACTCACAGGGTAAGGATAAAAACCATAGTCTAAATGCATGATAAAATTTGTTGGTTTTCAAACAAACAAACAAACCCAGAAGTTGTTAAAATATTGTTGTTAACAAAAATTATTAAATGCTACAATTGAGGTTTTTTTCAAGCAGAGGTTTGTAGACATTCCAGATCCATGTAGTTAAAAGGGTTTATGAATGTTACTTTCTATATAATAAATTTTCTTCATTGTCCCAGGCAAAGCAAATACTGAACATAGGATATATTTTAATATATTACTAACAAATAATTGTTAAATCACACAGATCTTAAGAAGTAATATCAGTCACAATTAAGAGATATATATGTAGACTTCTAGAAACAAACTGAATTTCTTGGAGAAGTTTTTATGTGTTACTTATGAACCATTTATCGTAAAGAGTTACTGAATCACCTGGTGTGTGAAAGTTGGACTGGAACATAGAAATATATCTTTAATAGGAAAGCAGATGGTGTTTTATAAAATTTATCCTAAAATGCTAGCCAAGATAATTACACACACCTTGCTTCTTTGTTTCTACTTAGTACACTTTTCTCTCTTTTTTCTGATTCAAGTGTCAAAGGTCTCTTGTACTTTCAAGCTGTGGCATGAAGCACGTTCTTTCTGTGTGCTCTTTGGTTAATCTTGCCTTGTACTGGTTTTAAGACTCTTGTAACAGACATATTTTAGGGCACTGGGGAAAAAAATCAAAGGGTTTACATGTTAATGTATGTGTGTATATATTTATAATTAAAGATGACAGGAAACCAGTAAAAATCCTGTAATTTAGAACTATACAAGACAATTTATATAAATAGATAGTTCTATTATAATAAGCATCAACAGTGTAAAATTGCTGTCAATTGTCAATTATCTGTGACTGGAACAGCTGAAATATTTTTGTAATAAACATAAAGCACACTTTAACGAAAATAAAGCAAAGATCAGTCCTCTACACAACTAGGTAAGAGTAGGCAGACACAGGACCTCAAATTTCCTGGAGTAGCTGTTTCAGAATATCTATAAACTTACTGTGTATTTAAAAAGGGACTTGAATCTGATTTAAGAACCTGATAACTCAGTTATTACTTATGATCAATTTTGTTATGAAAGAGCACCCAGGTCCCGTATGGAACTATAATCCTGTAAATCTGAAGTCCTAAAAGGCACATCTACTCTATGGAACTATAGAAAGTCAGGAATTAAGTTTGAACACTGGTACCTAATCATCTACTTTTTAGTTTTCTTTCTGGATCAGTTGTGAATTAGTCTCCTGTAAAACAAAATCTGGGCAGTTTGAAGCATACTATACATCAGATAATCTTGCATCAAAAGATTAGTATGAAAGGGCTGCATTAGTTTTGGATCCCTTCATGTTATGGAGTCTTCTGGCACTTTCCCAGCAGCATCCCTCTGAATACCTTTATGCCATGCCCTAAAGCTCACAATGCATACTTTGAGATTAATGCTATAAAGCAGCATTCTGATGAGCTATAAACACAGGCTTTAAGTTATTTCAGAAAACTTGAAAATAGAAGAATGGAAAGCTACAAAACCCTGTGATAGTTAAGTGTCAATGCTACAAAGATGCAATAGAAGATCCATGGGGAACCAGCTGTGATAAAAATATTAAGACAGAAATTAAACCACAGTAGCTTTCTTGCTAATAGATCTGCTATTTCCTTGTTAAACCTGGCTTCTGTCTGAAGTAACATAGCCCATGCTAATATTAGAAGATTCTAGTAACTTATGAAACAAAGCCATTCAGAATTAATGAAGTAGCTCTAGATGTTTCAGAGAACTAAGAAGCAAATAGTATATTATATAATACTGCAATTCAAAGAAAGGTAAGTCAAGCTGCCAAGAAGAGAACCTCCAGTAGGTCCGTAGTACTTCAAATAAAAGGCAAATACTTCTAAGCTCCCATTTTAGTGTTCAGATGTATATGTATCCTGTAGCTGTGCCTAGGATTGTCCCAACCCAGGTATAGGACCTTGCACTTGGCTTGGTTGAACTTCATGAGGTTGGTGTGGGCCCACCTCTCAAGCCTGTCAGGGTCCCTCCAAATGGCATCCCTTTCCTTCAGTGCATCAGCCAAACCACGTAACTTAGTAAAAGTTATGTAATAGGGTGCAGGCTGTGGTGCTATGGCAACTGCCATATGCTGTCCTTGCCAGATCAATTCATCCATTTTCCAGCCTATTCCTCTGGGGCTAGAGGGGCAGAGTGGAAATATGTTTGGTGTATGTGTTCTTTCTGCTGAGCAAAGGCTAAGGCTAACTGTTGCATATCATAGCCTTTAGCCTTTAGACTACAACACAGCGTGCAGAATTTCCATGGAATTTTCTCTTTCAAATATTTCTCATGTGGTATCAAAGGAAAAATATGCTCAATTTGTTACCAACTTGAGATAAACACAAGGGGAAAGTTGTCTTCCAAATAACTCTCTGTATTCACAATCTGTGTCAATAAATATAATTACAGTTTCTGCATATTATTCATTCATACCAATAGAGGATTTGGCTCTAACTTATTTTATTAAACTTGCAGGATTTTTTGCGTAAAATTCGTATGAATATGTATATTATCTAAAACGTGCATCTGCAGGGAATGTGAAACTTCTCTGAGAAATGCAGACTGATAGATACTGAAACAACACATTTAATTTTGAGTTTTCCAGAATATCATAGAATATATGTATTTTTAATAATTCTCCATCTAAATGAGAGACACCTGTTCAGGTCTGCCTAGATTTTGTTTGATTCAGAACTAGCTGGATTTGGATTAAGAAGGGAAGAATTCAAAAGCAGTGTCATGGTTTAAACCCAGCCAGTAGCTCAGTGCCATGCAGTCACTCACTGACCTCTCCCCACTTGCCACCCACTGCAGGCAGAATGGGAGGAGAATTAAAAGAACATAAAACACTCAGGTTGAGGTAAGAACTGTTTAATAACTAAAATAAAGTAAAAAATAGTGGTAATAGAATACCAGCAGCAGTAGTAATGGCAATAATAGGAAATAACAAGAGAATAAATGAAAATTCAGAAAATTTAAGTGGTACACAATACAACCGGTTGCTTAGCACCTGCCGACCAATACCCATCCCAACCTGAGCAGCAATCAGGCCTTTCCAGGTAACTCCCCCCAGTTTATATATTGGGCATGATGTGCTGTAGTATGAAATATCCCTTTGCCTAGTCTGGGCCAGGTGTCCTGTCTCTGCTCTCTCCCAGTTTCTTGTGCCCCTCCTTACTGGCAGAGCACAGGAAACTGGGAAGTCCTTGACTTACGGTAAGCACTACTTTGCAATAAGTAGAACATCGGTGTGTTATCAGCATTACTCTCAGACAAAAGCTGATTTGCGCTGTACCAGCTACTAGTACAAAAAATAGCTGTTAGAGCTGAAACCAGGACAAGCAGCTTTTGCCCTTAAATCCATGAAAAATTGTTTGCTTTTAATTTGTAACTAACTGCAGTGAGCCTTGCAGTGATTTCTGAAAAGCTAATAACCACTGGAAGTGATATTCAGCTAGGACATATCTCCTAAGGCCAATTTCCACAGTGCAGGTAGTGAAAGAAAAAATTAGCTGTGCTGCTTTCATGGATTATGCTTCAGCTAAAAGCAATGTGGCCCTAGCCAAGTCTCAGAGCCCTGAATGTACAGGGTCCTGACCTCCTGTTCTGCTGTTCAAAATGGGAACAGTCAGAAATGTTCTGTCAGCTGAGATATAGCAGCCAGGCTATGAATTGTGGTATGGACATACTTGTGTTGTTAAACTAAGCGGCTACCTGTCATGTGACTGTTGTTCATCCCTTAGAAAGCTTTGTTCTTTCAGTAGCAGTGTATCAATTTCAGATAAAAAGGGGTAATTCCCTCATGAAACTTTTAATAGAAGTATTAGCTGACAGAATTCGTCTGTTAGGGAGACCCAAAAAGGCTATCTGAGAGATGATTGGAATTTTTACAAGGATAATCTCAGGATGTAAGGATTTAACCTTATGTATTTTACAGCAGTAGCCAGATTAAGTTCTAGTTGGTCTTTGGTCCTTCTAATTTCCTCCCTGCATAACCTCACAACATTTTCATAGTCTTCCTGAGTTGTCTGCCACTTGTTCCAAAAGTTATAAATTCCTTTTTGGTCATATTTTGTGTGTGTGTTTTGGTTGGTCGATTGGTTGGGTTTTTTGTTTGGCGTTTTTTGGGTGTTTTTTTTTGTTTGGTTGGTTTGGGGTTTCTTTGGTTTTGGTTTTGGGTTTTTTATTTTTATTATTATTACTATTTTATTTTTATTTTCCTGAGTTCCAACCAAAGCTCTTTTTCAGGCAGGCTGGACTTCTTTCCCGCTGGTTTGTCTTTCGGCACATGGGGATGGCCTGCTCCTCTACCTTTAAGATTTCCTTCTTGAAGAATGTCCAGCCTTCCTGGACTCCTTTGCCCTTCTGGACTGCTGCCCAAGGGACTCTGTCAACCAGGCTCCTAAACAGGCCCAAGTCTGCCCTCTACAAGTCCAAGGTAGCAGCTCTGCTGACCACATTCCTTACTTACATTGAAAATTATTATCATTTCATGATCACTCTGCTCAAGACATCCTCCATTCATCACATCACCCACAAGTCTTCTGTTCACAAATAAGGGGTCCAGTGGGAAATCTTCCTTAGTTGGCTCATGCACCAGCTATGTCAGGAAGTTACCTTACATGTGCTCCAGGAACCTCCTAGACTGTTTCTTCTCTGCTGTGTTGTATTTCCTGCAGATATGTGGCAAGTTGAAGTTCTCATGAGAACAAGGGCTAGGGATCGTGAGACTTCTCCCAGTTGCTTTTAGAATATTTTGTCTGCCTCTTCATCCTGGTTGGGTGGTCTATAACAGACTCCCACCATGATCTCTGCCTTGGTGACCTTCCCCCTAACTCTTACACAGAAATCTAACATCACCATCATCAAGAACTAGACAATGAAGTCACTCCCTAACATACAGGGATACCCCACTGCACCTCCGTCCTTGTCTGCCCCTTCTGAAGAGTTTATAACCATCCATTGCAGCACTGCAGTTGTGTGTGTCATGTCACCATGTTTCCACGATGACAGCTATGTCATAGCTTTCCTGCTGCACAGTGGTTTCCAGATCATCCTGTTTGTTGCCCAGGCTGTGTGCACTGGTGTTCATGCCAGGGAGTCAGATGTTATCAGATAATGCTCAGTATTATCTTGTCTTTGTTGTAGCAATAGTATTTGTTACATTTGTGTGACTTGCCTGTAAGATTTTATATGATGGGCTTAGCATGCAGTAGCTGTATTTTTTCAGACGTTTTTAGTTATAGTAATTAAATTTTTGGCAGGATGTTTAAGTCAGTAGATACAGTACTTTGTTGCAGTAAGTGGAAGCTGACATAAACTGTGATGAACTAGACAGTGTGTTAAGGTAAATTTGTATAAAGACAAAAAAATTATGAAGAAGTGGTTATGATCAGGTATTCATCTCTACTGCATCATAATCTAGCCACTATTAAAAACTAATATTGATTCTCCTTAATTATATGTGAAGGGAACTTTTGAGGCTGAACCATAATCCATGTGAAATAATGACTGGCCTCTACCTGAAATGCAGTGACAACCACTTGGTTTCGTACAACACGGGCAATAATTTTGTTAATAGGATAACATAAAATTGATCTAAAAGTAATTTAGTTCATCTCACTGAAACGAGATAGGATTGCTGGGGATTATGTTATTTCCTAGCAGAGGTTTGTCCAGCCTGCTCTCAGTTTGCTACTGTCCTAGGTTCAGCAGTAGCAGTCATTTTTCTCCTTCTTAGTAGCTGGTGCAGTGCTGTATTTTTGACTGTCAGCCTGGGAGCAATGCTGATAACACCAATGTTTTTAGTTGCTGCTCAGTAATGTTTAGTCTGACCAAGGACTTTCTGAGTCTCGTGCTCTGCTGGGGAGGATGGAAGCCAGGAGGAAGCAGAGACAGAACACCTGACCCAAACTAACCAAAGAGATATTCCATACCACAGCACATCATGCCCAGTATATAGCCTGGGGGCAGTTACCTGGAAGGGCTAGATCACTGCTCTGGTCGGGCTGGGTATTGGTCGGCGGGTGGTGAGTGATTGTATTCGCTTCCCTTGTTATTTCCCTTATCATTATTATTATTGGTGGCAGCAGTAGTGGTTTGTGTTATATCTTAGTTACCGGACTGTTCTTATCTCAATATGTGGGAGTTACATTCTTTCGATTCTCCCCTCCATTCCTCCAGGAGCAGGGGGAGGAAGCAGTGGAGTGAGTGAGCAGCTGCGTCGTTCTGGGTTGCCTGCTGAGCTTAAACCACAACAAATACTGACAAAGATCCCCAAATATTCTAGACAATCTATGCCAGTGTTTAACCATCTTTACCTATATGAAAATATTTTCAATTTAAACTCAAAATATTTTGGGGTATTTAAATGTACTCATAGTCTGTAGCTGGTTCTGACATTGGCCGTTATCAGCATTTCTTTGCAATGTGTAGTCCTAGATAGGCATCATCCCCAAAGTCTGCAGGTTGCATCATGAGTTTAAAGCTATAGATATTCACCACCTCCTGGACCATTTCCTGTAGTAAAACAGTAAAAAATATATTATTTAATTCTTTGATGAAATTGATTTTAAGCCTGTGGACTTGAATACATAATTGTTGAACCATCCAGGGGAAAAAAATTAATACTTTGGATTTGTGGAAAATATCTTTCTGTAGTTTTTATGAGCTTTAAGGAAATCTGTTCAGAGGCCTGAAAAGTCATTGTGAATATCCAACTATCTAAATGATATAAAGATTAATTTTGTGTTTAAAAATTTATTCTCAATATTTTCCTTCTAAAATAAATGTTTGTATGGCTTCCGTTCTTCTGGATTCTGACAAATACTGTCACGCAACTGCCAAAATTCTGATAGCTCCTCTAACTTAAAACAGATGTATTAATTGCTAGAAATTTCCTGAGAGTCACTTCTCGTGAGATTTCCTACACATTTGGCAATTAATATGGATAGTTGGAGAAGCAGCCAAATTTTTCTGATGTTTATCTGAAGCAAATCGCATAGCCTGTGGTGGTTCATCCGTTGCTAATGAGAGAATTAAATTTAAGCTTATGTGTTTACTGTTGAGAATATTATGGATAAAATCTGTACGCTCAGAAGTCAGGGTCCAATTTATCATTAATTTTAATGGGGCCAGAGCTTAATCCATTAAACAAAAGCATTGTATAAAGCAGGCAGCTCAAAATGACACTGATGTCTGTTGCCTGTACTAGAATTCTGAAATCCTGCAAGAAGATGAAGTACGTAAAAGGAACACAGAAGTAACGAAGATGGAATTCTCTATTACCTTACATGTCAGGGAAGTTGTATACAACCTGTAGATCTGACAACTGCAAATATAAATAAAACTAAGATTTGGCCCTGCCAAGTACTAAATTATGAGCAAAGTTTTTTTCTTTGTTCTTCCCACATCCGTAATTTTTTGTCATTTTTCATAAAGATACAAGCCCTGTTATTCAAGCCTCTGGCATTTTGATTCAATTCTAGTTCAGCTTTCACATATTAATAAATGTAGCCAGCTGCTATCCAGGTTTTCCTAAACATCCCAAAACTTCATCTTGGGCATTTAAGCTATTTCATTAACTTGGCCTTGGATATTTTTTGTCCCGTTTTTGGTCATATTGATTTATATTCACTGTACTGCAGATTCATACAGCCTATTCTCATTATATAGGGCTAATGCTGCTCCATCTTCAAATCTCTTCTTCCTTACCAGTTTAATTCAACTAGTTTGAAGACTTTCAACTACTTCATGCCTTTGCAGTGTCCTTCCGCATGAGATCATGAGCAGTGGGTTGACTGTATTTTCCAGACAAAATTAAAACCCCATTCGTTCAGCTTGACTTATGCTTAGTGACAGCTCTGTGTATTTCTCACTGTGATGTGAATACATGAAGGACACAGTATAAAGATGCACTGAATTATATTGCATTGTGTGGTAAATGTGATTGGAGTAATTACCAGTGTCCAAGTTTTTATCCTTTTTTTTTTCATTAAAGTTGCTATTATGCCAGTGACAGAGATTAATAGGACAGTTTTATTAGCGTCTGTCATGCCTAAAATCTGAATGACAAAAAAGCAATAAAGCAGGCAGTAAAAATATAGCATTTAAGAAAAAAAGCACTTCTTAACAGTGCAGGTGTAAGTGAAGTAAGAACAAATACTGCTGTTAATTATTCTGGATTACTTAAGAGCAGATGAGAATATAAGAAGTGGGGGATGCTTGTAAACAGGACAGTCAGACAAGTTAATCATCATACTGTATCATGCAGTCTGTTGAACACCATATTCATTCTCCTCTACAGTGTAGCAAATCCTGTATGACCCTGTTATAATGCATGGACCAACTTTGACTAAAACATTCCATATATATGTGAGATTTTTATTTTTTTCTGTGGTGTTTCCAGAAGGTGTGTTTTCAAACAAACCTGTCTGAACCAGTCCCAGATAAACTGTGGGTACTCTTGCGTTGTACATCACATTGTTACAATTATCATTTACTATTAGTTACCATAATTTCTGGTGTTCTCAACATTTTTTTTCCAATGAGATATTATTGGCTTAGCATTATTTCTGGTTTACTGCTTGCATCTCTGGAGGAACTAAAATGTTATGGTGTATTTGTTATTGACCATCCTACTTATCCAGCTGTTGGGTAAAACTCAAAGTTTTGACTGTAATCTCAACTATGGACTCATTATTAAAGTCTGGAAATGTAATGTTCTTTTAAGGGTATGCAACCATAGTTCATAACCAAGCACAGATCACAAAGTTTCATTAAGTGCTTTATCCACAGGTGGTCTGTGTAGGATGGTCACCTTGTTATTTCAACATGTCCTGTTTGAAAGATGGTAATTCCTGAAGTTTTTCTTCCTCACACAGAAGTCGTGATTCAGTAGTTTAGTCTGATTCAGCAAAGTGTTTAAATGAGTTCTTTTAGACATTTCCAAATAGAGGCTAGTGAGAAATTGAGGTTAGTTTTTAACTTGTCTAGCTCTATAGAAGCAAGTGGAGCTAGGATAATTTACGCCAGCTCAGAATACGTCCATAATACTTATGGTCTCATTCACTAAATTATCATCATATCATGTTGATTTTGTGGAGTGATTAAAATTGCATGTTAAGAAATTTTGATGAGAAATGGAGAAAAGAAGATTTTAAAAGTTTTAAATCAGCATTTCACTTTAAAACAACACTGCAAGGACCACCTGCTGGGAGAAACCACCAAGAGCAGCTCTCACCATACAAATTCATTTCCTGAGATGCACAAAATAGTCAATATTTAAAGTTTATTGTTCATTAATGTCATTGTTTAATGAAGATGGCAATAATGAGTCATGTGGAGTGCCCTTCATACTGAATGGCAGTAGCAATACCAGAGTTACAGCACAAAATACTATCAAAACATTAGAGTTCTAACTAGAAGTAACACTGGCAGAGATGTTATTTGAACAGTGTACGCGGTGAGTGCTATATTTGGAAATAACCGACATGTTTCTTAGACTTTTATCACAGCATGATTGATTCAGTATCCAAACTCAGTTTAAAAATAATTTCTGAGGAAAATAACACTGCTGAAAGTAGGAAAGCAATGATTTAATACTGCTAACATAATGAAATTTAATTACAATTATTCGGTTAATGTTATTTGGCCAATTTCTCACCACCTTTTTAGAAAAAAAACATTCAATTTAATCTCTCTCAACCTTGACATGGAATCATCTGACAGGATTTCAATATCCATATTTGAGCAGCTGTTCACATAAGTTGATTTGCTAAGGTTTGAAACAGTCAAAGCTCTATTACAGTGGTGCAAATGCTCAAAAACACCATTCCAAGATCATTTGGATGCGTTAAATACAGACTTGGTTGTCAAATTAAGCACTGGTCACACAAAACTCCAAGGTGCTGACAGTAAAGTGTCAGAACAATCGTAACTGACTTGCTCATGTAGCTGTTTAAATTGTTAAATACCAGTAACATTCTTCCATTAATGCTTATTTTTAATTAGGAGGAAACATTCATGAAAAGCTAAAAACATGTTTTTCTCTTCATTTGATAGGAAATGTATGAAAAAGTAAAAAGACCACAATTCTCAGAAAAAATGAACAATGTAGAACAATATTTTAAATATACTTAAATAATACTAGGAGAAAAAAAGTAAATTGTTTAGAAGCACTCCAGTAGTGATGTGAACATTGAGAGCCTCAGAAGTTTTAATCCCTTGAGCCTTTGAGAATTCTATAGCTGCTTAGGTGTCTAAATCACACTTGCAAACTTCCTTTACCTTTAAGTCTGTTAATGAAAGTGAAAATCTGTTTCATTTCTAAATAATTTAGATATGTTTGAAAATGTTGCCTCTAGCTAAAGAAATTACTGGAGCTGCTTCATTACAGAGGTTTCTTCCTTAACTGTTTCTTCATGGTGTCCTCAGGTTAACAAAAGAGCAGAGGGAAGCTGTAATCTCAAAGTTAAAAGGTGGATTTTCTTTTCCTTACCAGCTGGACACAAAAAAAAATAATCTTTGACAATGGGTTCCTTTGAAGTATACTGGCAGTTATTTTCTTCATTCACAGTGAAAAGAGAAAAGTACATTAAACAGTCGCTTTCATTTTCAGTTATGTGATTCCGAGTGCAGAACTCAGCATTATAAAGATCTGTAGTTGCTGATAAGAATTAAATGTGTGAAAGATATGCTTGGCCTACAGTTACATAGCCTTTTATAATTCATGTAAGACAGATAAGTATACTGTATGTTCATTCAAGTATTTGATTGCTAGGCTGAAAAGCTGTTACTTTAATATGGAAGGTAAATGATAAGATTCAGGCTTTGACAGTGAGCAGAAGAAAAGGATGAATCAAAACAAACAGCAGTCTGCACATCTCTCCAAACCAAACCAAAAAGAAAAAAAGCTACATCTACGTTAATCCAAATACAAAGTAGACCAAAAAACATATAACCCCAGTAGACAAGATATAACGTTTATTTTAGGGTTAAGAATGCAGAAAAGGGAAGAAAAGAACAATAGCATAGATTGGTGTTTATAATCTTTAGATATACATTGCTGGAGTTAAGCAAAACAAATGTGGGTAAAAGCTGTTCTTTCTTTTTTGGTAGGCGTATTTCCTTTGCTGATTTCAGACAAGAAAATCTTGTACTATCTGAAACTGTAAATCCTACTCCTAAAATTCAATTCACCAGAGCCTAGAGGATTAAGTAGGACTGAATTGTGAACACCAAAAGAAGCTCTGAAAAAAGATTAAAAAATAGAAAGACAGAATCAATTGGTGGATGTTTAAAAAAATAATTAAATTTATTCTTCTCTCCTTTTCCCAGAAAGTAAAAACAGCTTCTGCCCAAACATGGTAAAATCCCTTTTTTAGTGACTTAACCCTTTTGAATGTTAGAACTGATTTTCTTTTCCGCTGATCTGCATGGCAAACCAGTTTTAAATGATAGATTATCACTGAACAAACTACTAGTAGGCCAATACATATGACAATGTCCAGCACTCAGCCCTTTCCCAGGCTGTGCTTCACACTGTTTGACCGAACACATGCTCACTGTTTCTATGAAAGCCATAATTTGGTATAATTTCCTACTTTCTGAAAGCCCTGTACCATCAGAAAGTAAACACAGTGTCATTCCTGCAGTTGAACAGTTGGGGCAACAGAAAGAGGAGGGTTATGTGAATAACTGCCCTGACTAGTTACAGAAAAGAAGCTGATGCCCCAGAGGAAAGCTCCAGTTTCCCCAGATGTTTCTTGTCTGGAGAAGCCAAACTCGTCAAAAATGTTGAGCCGCTGGGAGACAGTCAATATTGGAAGACAACTTACTCAAATCTAGGTGCACAACTGACAAGGGCATAGTTCTGTTTCAGAACATCAGGCAAGGGCTGAAGGAAAGATAAAAAGAAAATTAAGATATGTAAGGAATTTGTATATTCTTCAGTGTTTGTATTAATACATTGCCTTTTACTAAAGATTTGCCCTCCCAGTTTCCAGAGGTTTTGTTCATACTTAAGACAAACATAAATGGTACAGGTTTGCTGTGATTTGGCAGCTCGTGCCTTTCAATGACAAATGGAATGGTGGTGGGGAAATGTTCTTTAGTAATTAAGTTCTGACATATGTCAAACATACTTTGATACAGGCACATAGAGTAAAAAGGGGAAAATTAAATTCCCTTCATCTTCTGTCAGTGCTGGCGGATTTTTTGCACAAGAAGGCCATCAAGGAAACCTTCCTCTGGACTGCAGGTACGCCATAGAATGTACAGCACAGGAACCGGGTCAGGGGAACTGAGTCCTGAATAAAAACTGATGGTAGATCTGTTCATTGCACGATGCATTCTGTAAATCGATTCTTAAATGCAAAGGTTTCAAAGGTAACCAGTGAGTGACCAGACCCTCAAGGTGAATGCTTTGATATACTTGAAAAATCAGATTTTCAGCAGGTTATAACCACTCTCCTTCAAAACCCTGGATCCTTTAAGGCCTCTATTTCCTTTCCTTTGAACTTGAAAACCAGAGAGACACACTGTAAATCATTGTCTTAAGTTTGAGGGGAGGTGAAAATTTTGCATTGGAGTATGACTGGAAGAATTTTGCTGCTGCATTATGATATAAAATGTCGTGTCTACATTAGAAAATGAAGCTCAGGCAGGGTAAATATCTTGCCAAAGTAAGAAAACTGTTGATTAAATAGATCAATAGTGCCTTCCCCACTCCCTCAGCTTTAAACATTGCATTATGTTTCTTTTATGGCTGAAGCAAAGCAATGAAATCATTACATATTGAAAAAGCAGGAGCCAGCAGTTCGTAATTGTTTATAACTGTAACAACCAGAAAAAAAATAAATCCCTGTTGTACTTCTGATTCATTTTCATGATCCATTGACCAGCTGGTATGAGAAGCATCATTAATGGAGCATGAGATTTCATGCAGTTTGGCCACCCAGCAGGCGATAGGCTTCACCTTATGCTGATTTTCTTTTTACTAGCTCCTACAGCCAGGAAAGTCAATGTGTTAAGGACACATTAAAAGTAAGATATGTATATATTATTCAGTCTTCTTTGGGTATCATTGACAACTATCATACTGCTTCTTAGAATGACAGCTTTCAGCAGAGCATTGCCCTGTGAAATAGAGTACTGAGTCACACACTGTGAAAGGAAAAATGGAAAATCAAAGGAGTTTTGTAACAGCTGTTATTCAGTGTAGGTTTAGATATTTTTAACAAAAGCAAACCAAGATTTTTTCTTTCTTTTAAGAAGTCAGTACTGGAAACAAATTAGATTTCATTTATCAAGTCAGTAACAGCATTGAAAGCACACAGAAATATTTTTAAAGAACTGTCTCATATTTATATCAATGTGAATTCATGGGCATTTATTTGATACCTCTGTACAACAGGTATAAAGTAATGACCAAGATCCAAAATCTAGTTCATCCCCCAAGACTCACTACTGCCCTCTGCATATCCTGGTCACTTAAGACGAAGGATGGACCCAAGAGTTTTGTTAAACTACATATGAAAATTAACGAATGGTGTCAAAGTAAATTCATACTGAATTTTGGCATTCATTTCCATTTTAACTTCCCAAACTTGAATTTTCAAAATGCTGCTGTATTACAGTACTGGAACTGAAGTAAAAAAAATGACAGGGGAAATCATTGAGATAGGACCAGGCATCTGGGAGATGTGTGGCAACAGTTATAGCTCTCCAAGCTTATATCTCAAATTACAAAGTCAAAAAGCCATCATTTTATACACTGTTCATTGCAAAGTGAAGAGAGGATGTTCATTACTTTGTAGGACTGGGTTTTAATGGTTCAAAGAGGAATAGAAAGGTATAATTTGGTTATAATATGAGGTAATAAACATATCTCTGGAATCAGCAACGAGTGTCACCTATAGCAGATTACATGGGAATGTGTCTAGTTGGGGTTTGAATGTCTCCAGAGCCAAAACACAGCACTGTACCAGCTACTGGGAAGAAAATTAGCTCTTTCGCAGCAGAAACCAGGACAGCAGCCCTCCTCTGGATACTTTGTTGGCTTCTTCAACCCTTGTAACACAAATCTGTTTTCAACAATCGCAGAAATTTCCTGGACTCTGTGTGCTGGGCTGTGTAACCCCTCCAACAAATACCTGAGTGGTTAAAGTGTCCCAGGAGAATAAGGGTCTGTGATCATGAGGCTATTTCTAGCTGCCCATAGAAGGCCTCATCAATTTCTTCCTCCTGATCAGGTGGCCTTTAATAAACACCCACAGCAGTGTCCCTCATATTAGCCTGTCCCTTAACTCTCAGCCATAGACTTTCAACTGGTTCATCTGTCCCTGCATAGAGCTCGATACATTCTAGTTACTCCTTCACATAAAGAGAAACTCCACCACCTAGCCTCTAACCTGTTCTTACTAAAAAGTACATAGCCGTCCATGAGCACATTCCAGTCATGTGAGCTATCGCATCATAGAAACAAAGCTAGCTTCTGGGAAACTGGCTGAAATTCCTCTAACAATTTGTTTTCCTCTGTTCAGAGGTCTTGCTGATACCACCTGACAGAGGAGTAATATTTCCCTAAGTGAGAAGTATTACAGTTTAAAATACCATGTGTATCAGCACCAGACTTTTAGAATGATTGGGAATTCCTGTCTTCTGAGAGAGGATGTTTTTCATAATAACAAAAACAGTGTAAAGGACAGAGACCTCCTGGGCTGAAAGGACTTTATCAGAAGGCTTCACCTCACTTGCGAGCAGCTGTTATTGTCTCCTTCAGAGAGGACTGCTCCTTCTAAAGATGGACATAGAAGTGCCTGAAAATAATGCTTACTAACATCTAGAATTCAAAAGATAAAACTGTGAAACAGGAACAAGCTGAAGTGTGGGGAAGGTTCCCTTTGATGAAAAGAAATGCATACTGCAAGAGAGTGATGTGGTTTGTGCAAGGTGGTCCAGAGGTTGTAGTACAGTGGAGTCCAGAGTATGGTTCACAGGCTGTTAATAAAAGACAGAAATAGTACTGCACCAGAGAAAATCATAACTTTCATGTTTTACAGAAAAACATTATACTGATGTTCCTAAAAACAGACTAGAAAAACAAATACAGAAATAAAGCCTGATGTTAATGCCGTGCATGAAGGGAATAGAAGATTCTTGGTTTTGTGTCAAGATAATGAATGGATGTAAAGATTTCATCACAAACATGAATCAGATAAAGTCTAAAGTTTTGGGACCTTTCACCTTCTTCATGCAGGAAGTAATCTTGGTAACCCTCCCCCCAGTTGGAGAAAAGATTGAATTAGATGAACTTTGGGTCTCAGCTGTTAGGGCTGTTCTTTGCTTCTTATTCTAAGAACTAAAATCCCTGGGGTTTTGACTTCCTAACAGCTTGGCTACCGTAAAGGTCCACTAAGGCTATTGGTGAGTAAAATGCTGGGGGCTTTTCTGCAGAAAAAAGAAATCTTTGAATTTCTGCTGACATTAAATTCGTTGGGTTACTTAAATGTCACAGTTCTGAATCAGTATCAAAGGAGGCAATGCTGCACTGATATAAAATAAAAACTTGTGTAACATACAACTTGCACTGGTTATAAAACAAGAAGTATGAGGTGAGTAAGGCAAAAATTATGAAAATGTTTTGCCCTAGCAGGCAGTGATTTTGAAATATTGACAGCCTAAATACCATAAAATTTCCTGTAGAAATTTTTGACACATGAAAGAGGAGGGGTTTCACAAGTAACAATGCGATTTCTGGACTTCTTTTATGTTAGAGGATAAGCATTATAAAGAATTTTGAAGCTGTTTATTTCAATGTTTAGGAAAATAACCATGTAGGGTAATGGTTGATCTCACCAAGGGTTCTAGGTAGCTTCCTGGTAGACAGTAAAGAATGATTAGGAGAGTGATAAGCAGAGTGATAAGCAATTGTGATTGATGGTCTTAAAAGCAATGCCTTTTAGGCAAGATATAGAAAGATAAGCCAGAGGAAGGTGAAAAATAAAAAAAAAAATAAAAAATCATTTATGGCCTTCATAACAGAGAATACAAATAAACTTTGCCAAAGCTTACCAAACAAAGATTTGTTATTTATTTATTTGTCAGAAGCAGGTAGGGTGATATTGTAGTAACTGAGGCAGGAGTTTAGCTTTACATGCAACTTTCAAGAGTTGTCTTAGAGGCACTATACAAAACTGAAAGATTTAATATCTAGTAAATTTGTGAACTAATGATGATAGCCAGATGGAACTGAGTGCCATTCAGGATGATGATGTCAACGAAAAATAAGAATTCTCTTGGTAGATAAGAACGGCTCAGGGAAATCTCCTGGAAAAAGTGGAATGTGAGAAGACCAGCTCTGCAAAATGGTATGTATCCTCTGACTTTAGTGGTGGAAGAGCAAATACAGATGAGATGGTTGTTAGAAAAGCAAGATGGTCACTGGAAGACTATTGGAAAAGGAAGAACGTATGCATTTATAGTGAAGAAAAAGAACCAGAAAAGAACTATCATTTAAGAAGATTCAGAGAGCAAACCAGAATTGTCAGGAGAGATTCAGGGAAAGTAAGTGGATGAGGTTAAAGAAGAAAATTAATTAATTGCAGGGAAGAACAGATTAGTAGAAGATGGCTGGATGAATCAAGCTGCGTGAGCATTGCAGCAAGAGATAAGGGGAAAAAAAACAAACCATGAAGTGGGTGAGAGAGTGACTCAATAGATGAACTAGCATTTTTCAAGTGAAAGTCTTTCCCAAAACACCTTCCATTTCATTCTATGTAAATATGTGACACAAAGCCCCCTATTCAGTTTTGAAGTCTTTCAAAATTTTCTGTCCCTTGATCTTTCAAATTGTGTGGTGCGCAATGTTGCCCATTATATCGCTTCGTACAGTACCAAAACATTACTTTGGTGACTCTGTCTGCATAGCTGACCAAACCCTTACTTTTAAGATCATTTTATTAGAGTGGCATTGCTGCTGAAGAGAAGTGAAAATGCTGGAGGGTAAACTCCAGGTGCAGTGAGACTTTAATTAGTCGGATGCCTAGCCAAGGCTTACTTCAGCTTTCACTGAAGTCAAGAGAAAGTCCGCTACTGATTAAAGTGGAATTGGATCAAAGGTGCACAAGATGAAGACTCTGAGAGTTCTTTGTCCTTCACTGTTCTTAACAGGGAAGTAAAAATTCATATTTTTTCTTTGAAGGATATATTAAGGTTTGGACTTATTTTCATATATTTTATAAAGAAAAAAAAACCCTGTAAGATGCTGGATGGTTTGTTTTTCTTTCCTTTGCTTTGTCAGGTTTTTTTTCCTTCTTGTTTTCCACTAGATGAGAAAAGGCAGAAGGAAAACAATTTGGAAGAGTCTTCAGCAAAGAAATGTCCTTCTAAAAGAACATTTCCCTCTCTCCTTTATATTTCTCTTCCTCCAGTGAAGGGTCTATCGCCTGCTAGGAAGTTGGTTTCAATTGTTGCAGTACCTTCCTTGCTTGTGAAGACCTAGTGATGTTATGACCTTCCTACCTTCCTACTTGGGTCAAGTAAAATAAAAAAAGGCCTGTATTCTCTGCTATTACTTTTTCCTGAAACAACCTGTTTGTGTCAGTAATTGGATAAAAATGAGAGCAGCCTTTTCAATAAACTAGTATTAATCAGAAAATTAACATTTGGCAGTGTCAGAACTTGTGGGCAGAAAATTTGCTGTTTAGGTAAATACACTCCCTGATCAGCTGTATTGATCTCAAAAGCACATAAGCCAGTCATATATGTCAAAGAATAGTTGATTTAAATACAGCTTTAGAGAGTTGAAATTCAAAGGCTAATTGATATGTGTGAAGAAATCACAGCTGGGCTACTAGACCTATGTGTGTCTCTTAGGAAATAATGATCAAGAAAAATATCCAATATTTATCAAATAAAACTTATCTTTCAGGAACACACATTTTATATTTTTCAACATTTAAATGAAGTCAGGAAATATTTTTCCACTTCATAATAAATGAATGGTGTGTCAAATTTAGAAAAAAAAGTCTGGAAAATAATTTTTATTAATTAATCTCTACATTTAAATTTTTCTTCAACTACTGCAAGGAAATGCTCTGTTTCAATTCCCAAAATGTTCAATTTCAGATCAATAATTTAGTGATTTTTCTTCTGCCTAAACTTCAAATCACACTCAAAAAGAAAAATAATGTTCAATCCTAAAAAATGTTTTGAAATCATTACAATAGGATCCTTTTGGGAAATTTGTAAAAATGTCTTTGTTTTCTTCAAAATGGGAAATTCATTTATACTATCCCTTTTACCTATAAACTTCATTTTCCACAATCATAATTTTGTCAAAAAAACCCTGAACTCTAGATTTGGCTAAGTCAATAAGCCATAAGTTTGTCAGCTGATCAGTTATATCTGTATATCATTCCAGCTTTCTCTTTGTTCTAACATTCCAAGATGTATTAATATATTCCTTTAATTCATTCTTGTAAAACTGATCTTGTACTTACCAAGTTGAAGAGAATCTTCTGGAAACACCTCCACTGCCAGCAGAAGATGAAGTAAAAATCAGTCACCTGAAAGAGAAATACTCTCTACGAGTATTTCTGTATTTCTCTACGAGTATTGTGCATCATCAATCATTAATTACATGAGACGTAGGTAAACTTTAACACACAGGGAAGTGACCTTCTTTACAGAAATCCAGGGGTGAGTTAAATGACAACATTTTTTAAATGGTTTGATAAATAGTCGTCACAGAACAAGAAGGAACTTGCAGCACCTTTTAGCATTACCTTACAATAACAAAAGTAAATTAACACCAGGGCAAACAATAGAGCACCACATTTCCACATTTGACATTCATGTAGGAAATGATTATTCCAGAAGGACCTCAATCAATATGAAAGCATCCATCATTGGAGAATGAATTTAAGTAAGGAAGCTGAGAATTTCCTCAAACTGGTTAATACTTTCAAGTTTACAGTTGGGTATTTTTTTCCTCAGGTTTTACTGTTACAAAATGAAAAAAACACAACGTGGAAAAATGTCTCCCTATATTTCAATCTACAAAAAGCGCATTCACCGAGCTCCACCATCCTAAGTTGTTCACTTCTTGTATAGTCATGATATAAGGATTTAAAAATACATAAGTGTGAAGCATTCAAGCAAGGTCGAAATAAGACTTGTAAGTAAGATCTACCAAAACAAGTCTTTCCAGAAAACTTTCTTACCTGCAGCCTGTTGTTGTTAACTTCAAACTCTGGAGCTAAGGAAACAGAGATGCAGTTAAAATATCAATAAGCAATATCAGAAGATTATTGTAGAGTCTTACAACATTATTGACAAATGATCTGTCAGCCTCATCCTATTTATTCTTAGCTGGAAATTGAGCCGCCTTAAAACACCAAGAGCAATAGCTGATAAAATAGTAGCCTGAGAATCAAATAAAAAATATTTTTATTACACTGAAATTATACATCTAAATCTTTTTTGTGGGTTTTTTTTTTTAATTATTACTGTTATTTTTAAATAAGTGAAAAGCACTCTCAAGAATCTGAAGACTCCCTGGTTTTATTGGTTACTGTAAACATTATATTTTTCTTCTTGTCTCAGGTTCTACGTGACCAACTTAAAAATTTAGTTAAAAAGAAAAAAGAATATCAGGTGTATTCTTGGATTGTTCCTTTTCCTCAAGCCATGGTGATCAAGAATTATGTAAAATATTACCTTGCAGTGAGTTTTCCCTCACAGCTTTTGTTTCATAAGAAGGCCCTCTGATCTCCTGACTGGATTAATGGAAGTTTATTTATAAATAAATCAAAGTTGTGAATACTGACGATGCCTGTGGTGAAAAAACAACTAACATGTGGAGTGTTGGAATTTCTAAAGATAGGCTATTTAAACTGAAGTTTCTTGTGTATTCTTTAACTGTCTAAGGACCTAATGCTTTATTCTTATTGAAAGCAAAAACCTAAAAGAAAAATACCAGGTAGTCAGTTTGCTAGAATCACTTCTTCTAGCTCAAAATTTGAAAAAACTCACAAAGCTATTAGATATGAGAAGAACCAGGATCTGTAGTCTGAATTAAGCATAATAACGGAAACACAGGAATCTCAAAAAGCATAACCTAAAAAATATCTATTTTTCCTTCAGCAAGCTGCATCATCTTTATATAACTAACAAGTACTTTTTTTCTTTTTTTTTTTAAAAAAGTAAAAAACCCTATTTCAATAAATTATTTTCAAATGAGAATGAAATCTAATGTGAAGAATAATTGGATCTTAAGGAATCCCTGCTTGTCAGCAAGCAGTATGTAACTTTACTACATCATTCAACTAATCTGAGAACAAGCCAAGCTAACTTGTAATTTTCACAAGTAAATGTGTCAGAGTAAACTCTTATCTCATTCAAGACTTTAGCTTGCACTAGTAACTTAGATTGAATCAACAAACCTCTTTGTTTTCACTGAATTTTTGTTGTAACTTGATTCCTCTGAACTAAAAAAAAACACATAAAACTTTTTATATTTGTTATGCAAAAGTTAGACTTTTTCTGAGGGCAGAGCTTCAACACTGTTTTAAACAAAAGAAACTATTCTTGAGTCAACTGTTTCTTGACTTTTACTATGCTTCCAGCCTGTATCTATCTCCTTTTAGTCAGAAAAAAGTAGTGTCATTTATTGCCACCCAAAAAATCATAATCCTAAATTAAGGACTACACCTTCGCAAAAATAACAGCTGAAATGAGCAGAAAATACTGCTAAAAAACACATTTAGTTTTGAGATTGTGCTTTACAAAGAACGGGTTTTCAGCTCTGTCCCTTAGACACATTTGAATTTGAAGAGAGCTCAAGCAGAAGAAGAAATGAGAAGGACAAGGAAAAAGTAGGTTAAAATAGGAACAAACACAATGCAATCTAGGATTATATAGGACCAAGTAATTTCTGTGCAAGCAAAGATTTTTTTCTCTAATATATAAAAATAATTTATCATAGGAGAGTAGCTTTTTAAAACTCTTTTTTCAAGTGACAGTGAAGTCTTAAACCTTAGCAGTACAGATAGTAATGCGCTATACTTATTTAAAGAAATAGGATTCTTTTTCTAATCATCCTGATCTGAGACAACTGATAGCTGTAAACCCTTCTAATTACTTCCTAGAATAGGATTACTTTTACCTGACTGAGTAAACTTACATTTTAAATTCCTTTTTACAGTATAACAGGATGTGTTCTGTTCAGTGCTGCAGCTGGTATGATGCGAAAAAGGAGCTGTGCTGATTTCCCCCAGATAAATAACATCATATCATTGCTGTCATCCTCATGATTCAGAGCCTGATCTGCCGTTAATTTTATCACTGACAAAAGGAGAAAATTGTAAGCATGATTTATTGCGCCATGGTTGGAACATGACCTATGGAGTTACAAATGTGAGAAACAGATAGATAATCTTCCTTGTATGTATCTACTAGTACTTTTCTATGAGAAATCATATTCTGTGCTGCAGCACACCAAGAAATAGTAAGAGGTAGTTCTCTTTATTTCTGTGCAATCTGGCATGCTCTGTTCTTTAATGGGTTAGAGTCAATATTATTATCAGAAAAGGACACGGTTCTAACAACTGCCTGCTAACATACCCAAAAAGCATTGGATAGTATAGACTGATGTCATAAATTATTCTCCTATAAGTTGTTAAAGAATCTCAATTGACAGCAAGCGGATACCACACGGAACTTCTGGAGACCCCTAAACATTTCTGTGTACTTGAGGGATGGGCTAAGCAAGCCACAAACACTAAAAATCTGACAAGAATTGCAGAATTCAAAGGTGAGAAGGGGCGGGGGGGAATAAATTAAAAAAAACCCAAGAGGCAGGGAAGAGGAAATCAGGATAAGTAAGGATAGATCTGGGAAGGTTACAGAACAAAGCCTGAATCATCGGCCTGGAACCGATTCATCGGCCTATGAATCACATAGGTGTAGTTCTTTCATTTGCTTTCACAAAAACATCATTAGGCTATTAATGGGAAAGCTGCAAATCTGCCATTTTCCTACACTCGTGGTGGGCTAAAAGGTTCAGAAACACTGTTTTTTTTCATTTCTGCTATAATTTTTGATGTAACATCAGTGCAGTTGACGTGAAGAATTTCTTCAAATCTCTGCACTTACAGTATATGTGAGCTTGTACTAGTGCAGTGCATCTTTCACAGCCTGAACCAAAGCGTATCTATCGTATAGAAATTTATCATAAAATCATACTGGAGCACAGAAAATCCTGTGTGTCAGAGACCATGTGATGGTGCTTCTCCAGCAGGTACTGGTCTGCTGCCCCTATACGCACACACTGTTGTGTATTTTCACTACTTTATTCTGTGGCTATGCCTAGACACTGGGAGAGATCTTAAAAGACTTTAGAACTCTTGGCTTCCCCTTCTCAAGCAGTTATTTAAAACGCTCTTCATTCTCTTCAGGATTAGGGATGAGTCCCATGTTGTAAGTGAAGAGTATTAATAACTGTACTTCCATCTACTTTAGAATAATGACTGCCAAATGGCTGATGTAACTTCTGACAGAAATAACTGCTGTATGGTCATATTTTTTTTATACATGCCTTGTTTTTATGGAGTAATGACCGTAATTCTCCCAATATGCCTGGTTTTGATTTCTAATCAAAAATTCAAGCCCAGAACAAATAAACTTCAATAGCAACCCAGAAGCTTTCAAAAATATTCATAATAAAAAGACAAAATATATCATAGATGTTTTCTTGCCTGTCAGCTAGTCTGATGCAACTGATAAATCACAGTATTTAAGCAAATGTTAGTATGTGTATGACTATCATTCCAGCAGCTGAAAACGTCAGTATTTCAAGTTAGTTCATACCTCTTTCTCAGAAGTTCAGAAGTGAGATACCAAAGAGATTCAGCTGAACAAGTACAGGAAGCATTTGCCTAGCAGCATGCTTAATCTTAAATTGCTACATGTGTTACCTGTTGGTTTTTATATTCTTTTTTTATGAGGCTGCAGTGCTTAGGTTCAAACTGAAGCAATTTCAACATGCTGAATGGGAATTATTGTCAAAATCTAGTTGTCACCAAGCATCTGTGACACTACTCTGTTTTCCAATTCCAGCTGAGGCATCTCTTCTCTTTAGCCAAAGCTTGCTGACTTCAATACGCACAGGACAGTTTGTGTCTCTGCAGTGAAGATGAGGAACAGCTGAACTAGGCAGAGGCAGATTTGTTGGTTAGCCCATCTGCAAAGCTTTTGGGGATCCTGAACAACCAGTTCCCTTACGCTGTGTTCCTTGTGGTTACAACCAGATCCCTGGACAAAGTACCAGCTAAGAGCCATTTACAAACTTCTTGGATATTTCTACCCCAAATCCACGATTAAAAAAACCTCAAAACCCCAAAACCAATCAAACAAACAAACAAACAAAAACCAAAACAAACAACCTGCCAAAAAACATTTCACACGAAATTTTGAATTTCTGACTTTTAACTCTGTAGGCATCACTTTTTCCTTTAGGAGAACAAAATTCTCCTGAAGCCATGAAATGGGTTTCTACGTATTTAAAAGCTAAGGTGCACTGTGTGTCCTTTATGCCTTTGTTCTCTACAAAGGGGAGAACAAGCAAATCCATGCAACTCTGAATCAGCCTTCCCGTGGTGCTACTTTGAACTGGTATCTCTGTGGCATCTCTGAGGAAGCAACCCTCTAGTGTAGAGTTCAGTTACCACTATGATTATTGCGGCCAGTGAGTAGGTGCACAAAAGTCTGCATCTTCAGTTTTAAAGCACTTTTTAGATTACAGAAGGCCTGATTTTAAGGAAATAGCTGCTTCTTCAGTATAAGCTACTTTTTCTTTATTCCAAATGCAAAGAAAGAAGATGCTAATGCAACTCTCCACTACCTGGAATTATTCCAAATGATAAAAATTAGTGCAACGGATCTGTTAATTGAAGATAATTCCATGTATAATATAGACAGCACAAAGCTAATTAAAACACCGTGTGCTCTTGTCCCTGGCAACATACTTTGGATTTCTGCAGTAGAAGGAACACACAGCAGTCTTTAGGTCAATGTTTCTCCTAGAATTTTGAAAGAAAAAAGTACAGATCTGCAGATTGGATACTCAGATGCTGAAATAACCTGTATTATTTCTGCACTTTGTGTCCACAAAATACAATCATCAAAGCTCTCCCCCTAAAAGTCAGCTACCTTTTGAAGCAAGTTTTTGCCATTAAATTATTAGAGTAGGCATCTGTTTGTTGAAAAAGACAAGAAATACTAAGGAAGAGTGAAACAGCCATCCTGAACCAGTGATCTGGGTGAAAATTCCCCACAGAAAACAAACTGCCCCTTGAATAACTGCTATCTTCAGGTTTGATTGGGAAGTGTGATTTGCCTAAGTCCAGCTATCCCTCATTTATAGTCAGTGTTCAGATCCAATTCAGATAAGGTTCACACAAATTTTCAGTGAATGTTCAGACAAAGCCAATCATTTTATTTTAATTTTTATTATGTGTGGCTGAGTTTCTCATGCTATGTTATAATTGACCTATGAGCTGCTGTTATTTTCTACTTTCCCAGGCACTTAAACACAGTAGGTACCTCCAGGGCACTTGAGAGTTTCAGCCAAAACAAAGGGATGAGGGGGTTGCAGCAATCATCTTAGATGCTGTGATTTCAGTATTCAGCAATATATTTTCTGGCGGTCATCCAGGCCAGCAAGGCTCCCAACAGTCTCCAGTGTTTCCAGACAATCTTAAAATGTATGAGATCCCTGTAAGGACCACTGAGAACAAAGAACATGGAAAGGAAGCAAAATTTATCATCCTCCAAGTGAAACAAAATGTCTCCAGAATGAAAAAATACTTGGGGGAAATAAAACATATTCCTGTATATACTTCACATATAGCTACTGCAGTAATATTGTATAGCTCTGTAGATGAAGAGATCACTGGCTGCTCTGAAAGTTGGCTCCAACTCTTTCCATAACAGGCATACTTTTTAAGAGTAGTTCACAGTAGGTGTACCTCCCATATTATCCCTTCCTTCTCATCTTCATCGTTTAAGAAGTAAAAACATCTTCAAAGAAGTGCCTGTCTTCTGTCATCCTAACCACGTGCTCCATTCACAGAAGCTGTACTTTTTCCAAGTGGCTTTTTGCCACAAAATTATTTTCAGAAGAAACAAACTTTTATCCTTTATAGCCACGCCTGTATTTTCCACATCCTCTATTTAGTAGTAGTCAGCATTTCTGAGGACCCAGGTTAGTTATAGTTCATTATTTATAACTAACTCGGGTAACTAGCCAAGGATTGCACATATCTACTTCACCACCCAGTCTCACTGATTACATGAGTTCTTTGATTTCCCTCCCACTGGGACTTCATGGTACTCAAGTTATGTACTGTGAGAGACTCTGAAAGCTTTTTATCACTAGTCACCCTCCTCCTGTAAGTGTCAAAATGATGTTACATGCTTTCTTTTTAAATTATGATCAGAAAAATATCTGAGTTGTTGAGTGAAAAGCTGGGCTACACTCCTTGAGGTAAGAAGTATGAAGTAGGTATGGGAGGGAGGGGTTATTCCATGAACACCCCAAATACCCAGAGAGGCTGGGTAGAGCTCATCTGATCTAATAAACTGAGCCGCTGTTTCACAGAAATACTTCCCTCAAAGCAACACTGCCCATATTCTCATTCCAATCCTAATTTGCTCCCAATTTTGTGCAAGATACATGATTGTTTAAATAAATAAGGGAAATCCGGTGCAGGATTTTATGTCTGTTAGGCCCAAGTTCCCATTATTCCTCTTCCTCTGTCAGGGAATATTATTATTAAGTGGGATGGTTATAATGCAAATACGCTGAGGTAAATCCCAAAAGGCAGAGCAGCTGAAAAATACGGATGAAAGGAATCAAATGAAGTGTCAAATGGTAGCTTTTTCAAACTAAACTTCAGAGTGCTTACTGCCAGCTTCTGAAGCCACCACACCAGCACATGCACACAGAATACATGCCCTAATGCATGTTTCTACCACTCTTTGCATTGTGTATAGCTCAAAATCCACTGCTGGTTTAAAAACAAATAAACCAAAAATCTGGGGGGACCTAAACACATTAAAATTTCAGACTGATGAAAGTGACTGTGGTTTGGCAGCTCTTGAGACTGTTTACTCTTGGAATCAGACCAGCATGAACACCAGTGGTGAATTTTCAAGGCTCTGGCTATTCGTCTGTCTCACCCCTGACCCTGTTCTCTGCAGGGCCAGCGCCTACAGTGCCATGGGGTTTTAATCTGCAGAGCCAAATCATTTCAAGTCTTTCTGAGGGTGGTGCTGTTAAAACATCAATACTGTGAGTACTGTAAAAAAGCTTTGCAGGAAGACTAAGAGGATATATTCTACTTTTAGACTGTGGAGGGCATGCAAGCTGTGCGCATTTCAGTAAGACACTGAAAGTGTGAAGTCAGTGTATGATTTAAACATGATTAGGACATACAGACCCTATACACAGTCTAATCTTGGTAGCATTCACACATGTAAGACAAATAGATTTCAGTGAACATGTGGACAGTAAAGTCTGCAAAATGCAGGGCAAACTTAATTCAGAAAAGTAAAATAAACTCAACAGAAAATTCAGCACTTGTCTTTTGGCACTCAGTTCTGATGTTTAACCATGCGCACTGTTTAAACGACACACCAGCTTCCTTATTTGAATGGCCTGGCATGCAGCCACTGTTTTATCATCATGCCTTTGGCTAGCAGGTATTTTCAGTTTGATCTATTAAGATTATAAGCACATGCTTAATTGTTTTGCTGAACAACAGATCTTTAGCTGTGTACTTTTATGTCTAGTAATATACAGGATATCATCCAGCCTTATCCAATGATGAATTCTCAAAAAATGGGGTAACTGATACTTTATAATACTACTTAATATCCATAGGGATGAAAAGCATTTTCAATTACATTATGGTGACCTTATAGTAGCCTTCCAATATCTGACGGGGGCCTACACGGCCACTGGAGAGAGACTTCATCAGGGACTGTAGCGATAGGATAAAGGGGAATGGGTTTCAACTTGAACAGGGGAAGTTCAGGTTAGATATAAGGAAGAAATTCTTTATTGTGAGGGTGGTTAGGCACTGGAACAGGTTGCCCAAAGAAGTGGTAAATGTTTCATTCCTGGCAGCGTTCAGGGCTGGGCTGGACAGAGCCTTGGTCTTGTGTGAGGCATCCCTGCCCATTGCAGAGGGTTGGAACTAGATGATCTTAAGGTCCTTTCCAACCCAAACCATTCCATGATTCTATGGGGGCTTCCATTCAACAAAATGCAATCACCAGTGAGATGCAGGTAGCAAAAAGGTGTTATGAAGGAGAAGTTAGCCAGCAGACCATGAAGTCAGAATGAGTATCCAACTAGTTGTCTTAAGTAATTTCTTTTGTAACAACATCCCGAGACATCACTTCTTCTCTATATATGAGCAAAACTATGACTGAAGCCATCATAGGGCACAAATTGTTTTCATTCTGAAATGACTTTCTGATGGTGACCTAAGCCAGTAATGAGCAAAGATAACTGTTAGAGAACTGAGTGATTGTGGAATCAGCTGCTGTTGTCTGTTCAGCTTCTGACAAGTCCTGAACCCCTAACAAACCTATCTGTCATCACTTTCAGGAAAGACCAAACGAATGAAAGTGTATGAAAAGCTCTTCTCACCCCAACATATGGTCATATTATGTCAGGAAAACAGATTTCTGCAGAGGAAACTATCTGGAGCCAACCTAGTGCTAAGGAATATCTGACTTGCATATGTTATAGAAACAAATTTCTTCTTTATTGAAGTGACAAACGCCACATTCTTGTAGCGTCACCAGGTGACTGCACACTCACCGTACCCTCTACCAATATATTCCCACAGAGCAAAGCAACAGACTGCAAGTGTGTGCATGCCCTTGTCCTTCCACAAAGGAAACGGAATGTGTAACTACAGGGGATCAGGGCTGCAAACACACTGTTAGATCAAATTCTTCCTTTCACTTTATCCATCCAATTCTCCTGATTCAGAAATTCATTGGCAGACTCTTTAGATCACCATGTAAGCTGGTCTTTATAACATAATTTCATTCATTTGTTAGTCCTTTTTTGAGCATACATGCAAATACTGAAATAAGATGTCATATAGGAAATAAACTCCTTTGATTTAACACTTCAAGAAATCATTATTTTTGGTGCCTAGTTTGAGCCAGGAAGTAACTTTACCATTGTGGATCTATGCTAATATTCCTTTGAAAGTGTCCAGATTATTGCCATAAATTCTCACTATACTTCTATTTCAGAATTGAAGACTGCTTGAGTATCCAATATTGTATTCTCATGATAGTATTATTTTCTAGTAGTTGTCACTTTTTAATCTCTTACTAATCAATCATTCTGAGCATCTCTAAAGCTTTAGTGTTGCTTCAGCAACACTAATGTTATTGATTGAGCCACATTTTATTGTCAGATGTACATGTTCAGTTCAATATAGAACCCCTTTGAAGAAGTGCAGATCTAAAAGAAATCTTGCCTGTATTTTCTTCTTTAACTTAGAGAAGTAAGCATTAAGTTTTGGCAGTATTGCATCAGTAGGTATTGTTTGAAAGACTATTCATTCCTTCTTCTTTAGAATGTGTCTAGTTGTAGATCAAGATAAGCAAGTTTAATCACTTGACAAAAAAATAAATTGCAAACTAATTCCTGAATAATCCATGTTATCAGTGAGAACAATTACTAGCTTTTAATTAGCTTTGTTACACAACCTTTGTCTACACCACATAATTGCATTATTCTGCTCTGATCTACCTGTCTTTCTTAAGGTCATCGTCTTTTCCACTTAGGGCTCTCACTGCTCCCAGCAAAAAAGACTTGCTATGTCAGAATAACACTGGTGCACTTACTTACTGGTCTGAACTAACAGCAGTGGTTCATGGACAAGAATAAGGCAGTACTCAAACTTGCGTAGAGATGATTTCTCATTTAACTGGCAATAGCTACAGAGAGTCAAAAGCTGCATATTCTGCAGTTTTGTGCTTTCCTACAACTGTCACCCTACTGATCTAAGTGGTTTCTCCACAAGGATAGGAACAGATCCTCTGTCATCACTCTGCCTCCAAGAGTTTCAATAAAAACATTAACCACTTTTCTAGAACAGGAGGAGAGAGAGGCCATGACCAAGATTTGTTATGAATCTATCACAACAATGCTTAACAGTATCTTCTGTTGGGAAAAGCAGGGGGAAGAATGCAAGGAAGTAAAGTTTGTCTTTGAAGTATGGAAGAGAGAGTAACCGGGAAACAGAAAATAACAAGGAATTTGTAACAGGAATAAGAAATGATAAAGTGAATGATGTTAGTCAGGGGAAATAAGTAATAAAAAGTAATAAAAGGCAATTGTAGAGTTTAATGTGGAAAATAAACCTGAAATAGCTGTGGTAGTTAAATAAGCAGGGAGAAGATCAGAATTAACAGATGTCTGGAAAACTTCCTCAGTCTTTAGCACCCTCTGTCTGGCCTCCCATTAAATGTATGATTCTCAAAATTGCATTTGAGCCAAATTTTTAGTAAATATAAAATCCTTCAATAGCCATGTAAAAACCCCATTTACAAACTGCCAGTCTGTACAGATCCAGTGGTTACTTCCATTTAAAAGAAGTAGCATAACTTGCTTGGGATATTAAATTGCACAAGCAGGCCTGATTTCTCCCATCCACATCCAGAAGTACCTTCTTGCTTACGGAGACATTGTTCCAAGTAGGACATCAGGCCAGAATTAGTGCCTGATCATTCAGACGTGTGACATGAATTCTTAACCCTGCCTCTGTTGCACTGAACACGGTCCAAAATATCTATTATCCGCACTTATTTCAGTGACTACCTCTGTTCTCATATATAGAAGCATTTCTAGGAAGAAAATCCTAGACTCCTTGAAAATCAAGACAGCGCTCTTTCAGCTTAGAGGGAGATCTGTTTATCTCCCTCAGCCCTGCACAGAGTCTTTCCTTTCATTGCTCACCTTGCTGGCTCAGAGCAGCCAAGTCTCACGAATCAGTGAGAAGAGCAGGACAGCAAAGCAGCCCAGTTCTAATGAGCACTGACACATCCAAGAGAATTCTGTTCCTACTGGACTAATTCCCTTACTTTCTACCCAGTACTTATCAACCCCAGTGGGTCCCCAGCATCCTGATCAATCTAGTTCCAACAGTGTTGCTAAGTTATACAGGTTCACATCTTTGGAGCACAGTAACCAAAACCTATCGTTCTATGTGAATACTTAATATTCAAATTGAATATTGAATATATTCTATAGCTTGCATAAAAATGTCCAGTAACATGGCACAAAATGTAAGTGGGATAATCAGAATTTCCTAGACCTCACATCGGGTCATTACAAGCTAAACTACACACTGGACAGCAGGAGTAGACTTTACATGTCTAAAAGATCTGCTGTTATTTTATGTACAACTGAGCAGTTAAGAAAGCAGAGACTTACAGCCCCAACTGTTTAACATTTGGATTATTGTATGTACTTCATTGCTAATGCTGTGGATATCATGAAAATGTTATATATTTTTACTCTTGAATTTTGTTCTTTCTTTGGTGATGTTTGCACTAAACTTTCAGGTAGGAAAAAATCCTCCACTTTTAATGCACACTAAATATTTTTCCCACTGGAATGAACATTATAATTCCTGTAGACTTAAACCAGGATATCCTAAAAAGAAAAGGGGGTGTGTGTATGTGTTTAAAATTAGCAGAATTCTATTTATTCAGTGTGTAGGGGGAAAAGGAATGTCATTCCCCTGTTTTCACTGGTGAGCTCTGACTTAAATATACTGAGTCATAAATATTTGGCTAAAATAATTCCAAGTAATCCTGGGTGGATTAGTGCAGGTATGGAACTCCAAGAATTGAATGACTTGTGTGAACACATGATACTTACAGGTTGGTATGAGTTCAAAAGACTTGTCATCAGACATGGCCTCTAGCCAGGACACACAGGTGAAGTTACAAATTAAGTGCCCTAAACCCCATCTGACTTAACCTATTTCACTGCTACTTTCTATTTTTAATATTCCTTTTTTTATTTTAATTAAAAGCTTTGCAATTGACTCAAAGGCAGATCTGAGTTAGTACAATTGTTCCCAAGCTGTAGTCAGTGGTGTACTTGATGATGTGTAGAAGTTTACAGTCACACAGCCCAAGGATCTTTAATTCTTGAAGATTCATCTGCTCCACTGATTATTTTTTTGATGAACAGACTGCTGTGGTTGCTGCAGGACTGTGACCTATCAGCCTATGAGAACCTTTACAAATCCTTAGGGCTGTTTTAGTTACTCAGAGAGACAGGATATATATATCCGGGGGTGCAGGAAAAGGAGGCCTCTATCCTTCAGGCTGCAGGCACAGTGTAGGCATAGAAAAGAAATTACTTCTCTTCATGATGCTGGTGCCAGGGCTCACTTCTCTGCACCCACCAACCCGTGGGAAACTCAGAATTTCCCTCTCCTGGGGAGTGTTATGTTTTCAACACTGTTTTTATTATGAGCTGAAACAAAAACTTGCTTGCCATTGCCATAAAACATTATTGTAAGAGAGCCTTTTGCAACATCTTAGATTTGGTAGATTGAGGTTTTCGACAGTTGTTTTAATCATAAAGTGTACTTCCAATTATTTTCTTTATTTCGAACGGCACAAACTATTCTTCCTTTCCCAGCAAATGGTTTATTGGAAGCAGATTTCTACTGCACAGTAAGTGCTTTTCCTCCCGTGCATGATCTCACGCGGCTGCACACGCAGCGCACGCTGAGGCACCCGCTCACCGCCGCGTACCCTGCAGGTACCGCAAAGGGGCACGGAGGCCCCACGGCCCGTTCCGCTCGCCAGCCCCCCCCCCGCCGGGCCCGGCAGGTGTCGGGACGGAGAGGCGCGGAAGGCTCCGCGGGCAGAACCGGCCCATCCCCTCTCCGCTCCGCCGGCTCGGCGCGGGTTACCTGGGGTGCGGTGGCTCCGCCTCCCAAGGGGGGTCCCCGGGTGCGGGCGGAGAACCTCCCGCCGCGGCGGGGGTCG